>JAVTVJ010001604.1:0-113039 GCA_034509425.1 Eopsaltria australis
TATTACCAGTGCAGAAAGACCTTGGTATAAATGAGCCAGTTTGGTGATGGTAAATTTCATGGGATCTAGGTGTATTTTCCAAGGTATACTCTCCCAAGCAAGCAAAGTAAGCAAATATTACTAGAATAAAAAACATAAGAAAAAATTAAATCAATTAGAAAACTGCTACTTTGCAAAACACAGGGAATTCTCTTCTCCCTGCCAATGTACATGGGAGGGGAAAGATCTGGAACAGAGTCTCCAAAGAATTTTATTTTTGGTTTTTGGCACGCTGGAGATTATAACCTTCACTTCATTGCATCCCATGGCACACATCAATGTAACTGGAACTGAGCATGTATATGCAATAGCTGGTAGCCAAGCAATTGACTCACTGTTCACAGAGAGTATACAATTCTGTATCCATCTGTTCGTGTGACACAGAAGGGGAAAAATCTGGGTCACCTGCATTTCCTGAGTCCCTGCAGTCACTTAAAAGCTGCAAATGCTCCACTGAACTGATAAAACTTCAGCTACAAATCTTGTGTACAAAAAACCCTCACACATTTCATATTTTGCATTTTACCATATTTGAAAATAAAAGAAAGAATTGAATTATCTCTAAATCAATGTAAAAATGTCCTAACACCACTAAAAATGCAGTAATATATTTACTCCATTAAAAATAAAATTTAATGTGACTTTATTGGTAGCATGTGCTAATTATATTTTGAAGTATGAGGGCAGAGGCTGTCCGAGATTTTAATTAAGGATTTCATGTGTACAGAGAAGGTGTTTCCTCAAACTGAGCAAGCAGATGAGAAGAAACATTAATTCCTGCTAATTTAGTTGCTGTTTCTGCTATATTGTTAATTAAGAACCTAGAACTCCTTGAATTATCCTCTCTGGGCTTGTCTATTTTGCAGTAAAAAATGTCATTTAGTTCCAATATTATTATGAAAAATCAAACTGACTCTGTTTAAAGGGGTTCAAAGGTTTACTCCCTATAATAATTTTCCCTTGTTTATTTAACTCTTGAGAACTGTGCTTGTGCTGGTGTTAGATATGTTTTGGTAACATTGACATATTCCCTCTGAAATAAGAGTAATCATGGTTTTCCTGGCTTTACTTCATGCTTATACAGCAGGAAGACAGGATTGTACTGAAGTAAAGATGTAAATTAGGTTATTCCATAGAAAATCTGCAGGGATTGAGGTGGAAATTACACTTGCATCTTTGACTGCTTTTGCTCTGCTGTGGGATGAAGATCTGATCTTGCCGCCATAGAGATGTATAATTTTTTGTCCAATTTTCACACCCAATATCCCAGGCTGCACGTTTGAAGGACAAATGAAGTAGAAGTAGACAGATCCAGAGTGAGAACTGTCTTTCAACATCTGCATCACAGGGGAAGTGTCAATAGTCTGAAAAGTAGAGGACTTACAGACAGCACAATGATTTGCTTCTTTCTATGGGAAGGAAGATGACAAGGAACAGATTTTCAGCTGCTGATGAAACTTTTCCATCTACTGGGCAATACAGCTGCCAAGAAATGATGAGGCAGGATATGATAGACAACTCATACTCCCTATCCTCCACCTGCACAAAATCCAGGCTGTGCACCACAGACCTCTTGGTTATGTTGCAGGCATCCGTCAAGTAGGACTTTTCTCAGAATTAGTGTCCTAGGCCAAATTAATCCCTGAGATAATTCCACTGTGTTTTGTCTAAGGAAGGATCAATTACTGTGAATGGAAGGATGATCTCATGATGAAAGCAAATGAATAATTTGGAATCATGTCTGGGGCCTTGGATAGATTCCTCTTCTGCTATAGAGTTCTCATATGATTTGGATAAACTGACACAAATGCCCATTGCCTCAATTTCCACCTATATAAAAGGAGATTAATTTTAACTTACTTCCAGAGCCATCTTTTAAGAATCTGTATTTCTCTGAGCTGTTTTGATAAAAAGAACTACAAAAAAGCCCAACCTAACAAAACCAAACCAAACCAAAAATCTCCAAAAACCAAAACCCAAAACTGGCATATTACTATTTTTATAAAGCATAAGAAAAACCAGTAAGAGGCTCATGTTCTGGGAGATGACAAATAGACATATCTGCATTTAGTAAGTTTATACTGTCAACTTACTCTGAACAAGCAGGATTAAAAACTCTTTTTGATCTCTTTTTGAGCTATCTCAAAGGACACAGGAGATAAATATGCAAAGCAGATTAGGATTAGTATAGAATGGAGTAATATTAAGAAAATAATCCTGGAAAATTAAGAAGACACTAAAAATTTTTTTCTTTGTGTTGGAGGTTGGATTTAGTTTTTCCTCAGGAATTTTTCTCCCATGGGTTGCTAAGAGACAAATGACTGAGATAATATCTGAGTACTTAAGAGAACAAAGCACAAGGCTAGGGGCCTTTCTCCTTGGCAGGGTGGGGCAGAATCGCCCTCATGGACGCAGGACCTGACAACGCGAGATTTCAGAGACTGAAAAGCAAGGGCAGGGGGGAGGTCAGGCGCTCTTGCTCGGGACCCTCGGAGCTGGACGGTCGGAGCTGCTGTCTGCTGAACCCACGGCCCCTGAGAAGCCAGCATGGAGCTGCCAGTCTGTCTGCTGTGAGTCTTTTCCTCTCTGCCCCATCGGGAGCTGCCTGCCACCAGCCTGTCTCTCCCCCGCTCCTCCACGCCGCTCCGAGTTTTTCGCTACATTGTAGCAGGGCTCTCCCTGCAAGTCGGGACCTCCTACCGTCCCAGCTCCCTGTGTCCAAGGATCCTGCTGCGGCACCGACACCAGCTGCCCCCCGAGGGTCTGTGGAACAAAGGCTCTCCTCCATCCTTCCCTGCCTCGTGCAGCTGCCATTGCCGTGTGCTACCTGAGCTCATGCCAGAGCACCCCCTGCAGCCGCCAGAAAATCATCACACCCAGAGCGCCCCCTGCAGCCACCAGGGAATCATCACACCCAGAGTGCTCCCTGCAAGCTGTGACTGGAACTGCACCAAAGGGAAAAGGTGCCTGAAGCTGAGCAGGCTGCCACTGGGTTTCTTGTTCTGTTTGTTAGTTAACGTTATAGTTGTTGTTGTTTGTTATCCTTGTTTTAGATATTAGTAAAGAACTGTTATTCCTATTTCCATATCTTTGCCTGAGAGCCTCTTGATTTCAAATTTATAATAATTCGGAGGGAGAGGGGTTACAGTTTCCCATTCCAAGGGAGGTTCCTGCCTTCCATAACAGACACCTGTCTTTAAAACCAGGACACTTTGCCACTGAGATATGCTCACCTATCAGTCATACAAATGTTCCTGCATGTTTTGTGCATACAAGAAACTTTTCTTTAACTATCTTCTTTTTCTCTGCAGACAGAGTCTGCATAATTAGATTAGGTCAAGTTAAAAATGCATTGGTTTTCTCTCTCCCTCTCTCTCCCTCTCTCTCTCCAGCTCTGCAGCAATACTCTAGCTCCACTGACTGATCTAAAGTAGGAACTGGTGCCTCCCAGAAACGTGCATCCTTAGGAAATGTGTTCAGTTAAAATCTCTTCCAAGTACTGATGGAAGTCCTGCGTGTGCTTGTTTTTCCTGCATCTGTTTAGTTTTTATTGTCATATTTCATACAGATTTCCATGAAATTTTAAGGTTTTGGAGTTGCAACTTATTTTTACTTTGGCTGTCATTGCTGATATTATTATTATCATTGTAACACTAGCAAAAGAATAAAACAGCAATTTCTTAGAGAAAGTGGAAATACTGGTGTCTTTGAGGATTAACATGATTATGTTAGCATGAAAGGAAAACAACAGCTTGGATCCCAGTCCACAGAATCCAACAGCTTTACCTCTATGGATCAGTGAGTAACTGTGAAAGCAGCACTTGAATAAAGCATTCTCCTCGACTCCACTTTCTCCACTTTTGATCAAGTAAAATCACTTTTTCCTTCCTTAGACAACACCAGTTTATTCTTGACTGCATGGGTGTTTTGAAATGCACCAAAGTTTACATTTCTGAGGTTCATTATGCTACATCTTTGAGTATCATTTGGATTGTTCAAAATTAGGCACAGTATGTTATGACATTTCTTTGATGGTACCTGAGCATAAGAACTGACAAAAAAATTAAAAATTCCACTTAATTATTCCTATAGTAACATTTAATATCCACTTATCTCATTCTAATCAAAAACCCCAGCAGCTTTCAAGGGGTTAGCCTTTCTCTTCTCAGATGCTTTAAGCAAGTTGGCACAAATATTTTTACAAGCTCCAGCAAATGAATCCAGTGTATAGAAATTGAAGTGTCTAATCTAATCTGTTGAGGGATCTGTAGCACATGCATTACCCTGACATTTAAGGTCTCAGTCAGTGACCGGTTAACCAAATCTGTCACTGTGACAGACATGTATTTCTACATGCTGTGCCATAGCTTAATCTTTCAGGCACTGTTTAGGTGAAATATCTTGTAACACAGTAACTCAGAGTCCATAATGTCTTTAATGAAGAAATTTCCCAACTGGTATTAAAACAGATCATTTTTATTGTTGTATTTGCAATAAAGCAAAACAAAGTGAATTTGTTTACTAAGCTCTACACAGTAGATCAGCTGTTAGACTATGTAACTCTAGTTATCGCTACAATTACTGTTTTTATTTTGTCTTATTTTATTACAACCCTACACCTCTTCCCTTTTCCCTGGTAACACAGCCTGTGACTTGCTGGAGGTGAAGACTGTTTTCAAAATGTCTGCTTAGTGACAGGTCTGAACTTCTAAATTACCTCTTCTGACACCTTGTGGTTCTTATACACCACATTGTAAATCTGCTATGAGTCAGAATGTTGTGTGATATCTCTCGATGATATAGTAAAATATAATGTTGTTCATAACTACATGCAATTAATACTTTTAACTAACTCCAAGAAGACAAGGAATTCTTTTATCATTATTTGATTTCTACCCTCTTTGTTTTCTTTTGTGGTGTTGTTTGTTTAACAGAGTCAATAATTTTTATGTTCAATTTGTCTCCATGTTTCTGCACTGGCTCTTTCTGGCTGCTGCCCCTGGCATGACCTGGCTTGTGGAGTCCCAGAGCTGACAGGTGGGGTGGTGCATGCACATGTTGCCATCTATATCTTTCCACAAAGCAGATATCTCCAATGGAGACAGCTCTTGCCATTGGTGTTAGCGTAAGAAAACACATAATCACAGAATGATTATATGGGTGCTTTAATAAAAGGGCCCTGGGAGCTAGGGGTCTTTTGGACCCAAATCAAGCTCCGCCATGGGTTCGAAAAATGGTTACATTTATACCATAACTAACTTATAATCATCAGTTAATCATTAATTCTACACCACTCTATTGAATACATTTTTTTCACTAACCCATAGGTTTCAGCCCCCCTTTCTGACTACCCCCTTACATTTCTCAGGATTGTTGCAAGTGAGTTATTATTCTTACTCCTATTTTCTACTCAATCATTTCATTAATCTTGTCACGAGTATTCATCACGGAAAAGCACACAGGTGCAGTTCCCATGGGTGTTTTCCTAACAGAACAATACCTAAGGTCTACCTCCAGGCCTATCGTTCCCACAACCTAAAACCACCACCAACCCCAAAATCACTTTAACCCCTATGCTATCATTCCCCCCTTTGAAAGTATTTTCACTTTATAGGTGTAAATGCTTTCATTCAATATAGTCCTTTGTTTCTGAATTTATACTGGATGTTCGTCTTCAAATCCTGGGTTGTCATCAGCGTTGTCCTGGATGTTGTCACGACTCGAGGAATTAGAGGATAACGTAGGTCGTGGAGCCTTGCTTCGTGTCAGTGCTCGCATGATTCTTCGGTTCCAGGATGTTTTCTTCTGTATTTCTCTTTTTAGTATGCTGTAAACTAACCAGATTACTAAGAACACAACTAATAAGATTATTACATTTTAAATGAGAGATCTAATCCATGAACTCACATTCCACCCCAACCCTCTGAAAACTTTATCTAACCAGATTGTAATCAAGTCTTTTTGTTCGTCTTGTGCCTCATGTTCTATGTGTTTTAACTGACTGATGTCATGTTCTACATCTACAGTTACATTTGGGATGTGGATGCAGCAATGATCAACTTGTTCTTTTAGAAATCCACACACTCCATGTTCTTTCAGGAGTAATATATCTAGGGCTAGTCGATTTTGTAAAGTCATTTTGTTTGTAGTTTGTAATTGTCTGTTTAGTTCTTTGAATCCTTCCCTGGTAACCCTTGCTAGCCTTTCTACTTGGCCAGTAAGTCTGTACATCATTTCTCTGTTCTGGTATTTTGCTACAGGACCGAACAGAGATTCTAGAGCCCACTCAAGTTTTACTCCACTAGAGGGTTCTTGCCAAATTTCATCCTGATTTTCATTATTTGAAATTTCTCGCCGTGTTCTTATCTGCAAAAGCTCACTTTTTCCATGAAATGGGGACTTTTTCCAAATTGGGCATAAAGTAGGGAGACCTAAAGTAAATTCTCTTACCTTTCCGTTGACAGGCAGATGGTTTGTCCAGGTGCCATCACTTGTGGCCCAAACAAATTGTCCTGGGCTGCTGACTAAACTTTTACTATATCCCACCGTTATCCTGTGATTTATATGATCTTGTTTATGTTTGATTCTTCTACAGGCACAACCAAGCTGCATGGCCACTGCCAGTGCCGGCACCTGCTTTATTTCTACGTCATCAGATGTGCAATCATAAATTTTGCCACATGCCCACCAACTTACTTTATCTGCCCGCATTCTGCTACTAGTGGCAATGTTCGCGACCGTCGGGTCAGTGCCATTTTCAGGGCCTTCCCATTTTAGACACCAAGGGGTGCTGGCCTGTCAGATACTGAAAATAGTTCATGCCTCAAACACTGATATAAAGTTTTGATCAGAGAAGCTTCCCTGAAGATACCTGACTGGGACTTTGGACTGAGCTAAACTGCTGAGATTAGATAAAGGGAAAAGCCTATTGTTTAATCATCTCAGGGAGAAAAGTGCGTCTGCAGAAGCTGAAACCACCAGCTGTGCTGAGAGTTTCTGGCTGAGTTTGGAGTGGGGGCAAAGCACAGCTCACAGAAGCCACGTTTACACAACCCTCCCCCAGCTGAAGGGGGGAGGAGGATAGCATAACCTCTGATCAGAGGCAATACACACGCATCCTCCAGTACACAAACTGGCCCAGCTGTGAAGCCTCCCCAACCCCACAAGCCACATCCACAGGACTCTCACGTGAGAGGCAGCTGAGGGGGAGTCACAATCTATCACAGACCCCCCAAAGTGCTCCCCAGACGCCTTGCACCACAGGACTGCACGTGATACAAGCAGAGTCTGCTGCTGGAAGCTGCCCCCTCCCCGAGGGGGACATGCCCAGACATCTCCACCTGGCCTGAGGGTATATCAACCCATGGCATTCTGTGCTTTTGGGGGGACTTCCACCACCGAGAAGAGGACATCAGAACACCAATGGGACCCACGGAGTGGTGATACCTTTTTGTCCCTGTCCCTCTCTGTCCCCCCCATCTTTCTCCCTACTCTCTCTTTTCTCTCTTTTCTTCTCCCTCTCTCTCTTTCTTATTTCTCCCTACTCCCTCTTTTCTCTCTCTTCTTCTCTCTCTCTCTCTCATATTTACTATCAAATAAAACCCATACTATTGATTGGCATATGGTCTTGCTTGTACCTTAATTCGGGCAGAGGTATCTCTAAAGAACTTTAATAATTAGATCATAACATGGCCATATACTGAAATTTTTTAAGTATACTCATGGACCATGCACTGTCCCAGGGTTCTGTTTTATCTTTCCTGTCTTTTGCTCCACATTTCCATACAAGGGTGATCTTTGTGACATTTTCCCGAATCCTTTTATAGTGTGGTAAAAAGCATTGCCACTCCGCAAGGTCAGGGTCTCCAGTCTCCTCTTCTATGATTTCTCCCACTCTCCCATGACTTAAAAGACATTCCTGTTTCCTCAAAGGCCTCATCCACTCCCCAGCTACCCTCCAAATATCTTTGACTTCCTGCCTGGACTCGGGTACCTGTTCACATGCAATTGTTTTATGGTCTGGTATTTTGGGCAATTTTGTCGTTATGATTCCCCAGTTTATTGGGTCCCCTGCTGCTTTTGGTATTGGCAGACAGGCAGTTATTCTACTGGTGTTTTGCATTTTGGCAAAGTCTCTGATTAATCCAATCATCAAATTTTCAGCCTGATCCATACTGGGGCCTTTTATCACTTGTGGTTTTGCCTGCACCTCTCTCTTCATTCTAGAATGAAGAGTGGTTAGTTGATTTTCCTGCATTCCACATCCTAAAGCAAAATCAAGCCCAACAGGTAACATTAATGCCCATAAAATGAGCATTGGCACAAGTACTAAACCCATTTTAAACATTTAAACACGTCTTATCTGCAGTTTCATTGGTCCCACAGGTTTCACAGTCCACAGTCTAGGGTTGGCCTTCTTCACTCGTGTATAGTGTATCCAAGGCTCCACTCCAGCTACCTTGACTGCTGTAAAGGTAGTCAGCAGCAATTGATGAGGTCCACTCCACCTTTCTTTCAGCGGTTCCTCGCTCCAAATTTTGATGTACACTTCTCCTGGGAGGATGTCATGAACTGGATTTTCGAGAGCCAGCGGCCTATTCCACACGAGGACGCTCCGAAGCCGAGCTAGAGTTTTCCCAAGAGATAAAATATAATTACATACATCTTGTTTCCCCGTGATATGGATGTTTGGGTTGGGCTCAGGAGATTCATATGGTTTCCCATATAATATCTCGTAAGGGCTTACAGACATTCCGCTTCTTTGTTTCACTCTAATTCTCAGAAGTGCTATAGGTAAAGATTGTGGCCACTGCAATTTGGCTTCCTGGCATATTTTCCTGATCTGTCTCTTTAATGTCTGGTTCATCCTCTCTACCTGTCCACTTGATTGTGGTCTCCATGGTGTATGGAGGTCCCAAGCTATCCCCAGTAACCTGCTCACTTCTTTCACTACAGTAGCTACAAAGTGAGGACCTCTGTCTGAAGATATTCCTAAAGGTACCCCAAACCTGGGAATTATCTCCTGCAGTAGCCACTTTACTGTTTCTTTTGCCTGATTGGTGCAACAGGGAAGAGCTTCGGGCCATCCTGAAAATGTGTCAACCCCCACTAACAGATATTTGTACCCTCGAGTTTTTGGTAATTCTACAAAATCTAATAGCCAGTAATCTCCTGGTTCTATCCCTACCCGGAGTCTCCCTCGCTGTGCCTGTCGTCTAGTTACTGGATTGTTTTTCAAGCAAATTTCACATTTTGACATTATTGATTTTGCCATTGTTAGCATCCGTACTGAGATTACACTTCGTTTTAACATTTTTAACAATGCTTCTGCTCCCCAGTGACACTCATTGTGTTTCATCTGTAGGACTTCCCTCATTATCAAGGGGGGTAGCACTATTTGTCCTTGTGTAGTTACATACCACCCTGCTGAATTCTTCTGTGCATTTAGTAGATGTCCCAGCTTCTCATCTTCTGTTGAATATTTCGGTTCTGAAGGTAAATTGAATTGAGATACATTAAGCTTTGTGGTTATCAATGCCATTGCTATTTGCACCTCTCGAGCAGCCTGTCGGGCTGTCCAGTCTGCCTTTCGATTGCCCTCACAGATCTTGGTGTTCCCTGATTGATGTGCTTTGCAGTGTATAATTGCTACTTGCTCAGGTTTTTGTACTACTTTTATCAATTGCAGAACTGCATCTTGGTGTTTGATATGTGTTCCCTGGGAGGATAGCAACCCTCTCTCTTTCCACAGTGCCCCATGTACGTGGACGATCCCGAAAGCATATTTGGAGTCAGTCCAAATATTTACCTTCTTCCCTTCACTCAATTCTAGTGCTCTGCTTAAGGCCACTAGTTCTGCCCTCTGGGCAGATGTATTTGGTGGTAGTGCTTTTGCTTCTACTACAGTACTGATTGTTGTTACCGCATATCCAGCGTATCTGGTCCCATTCTCCATGAAGCTGCATCCGTCTGTGAATAACTCCCAGTCCGGTTGCTCCAGCGGGATGTCTTTCAGGTCTTCTCTCGCTGAGTAGGTGTATTCTATTACCTCTATGCAGTCATGCTCTAGTGGGCCTTCCTCAGCTGTAGTACCTAGGAACAAGGCTGGATTCAAAAGGTTAGTTGTCTTTAGTGTGACATCATCCTGCTCGGGCAGGATTACCTGGAATTTTATCATCCTGCTCGGAGATAGCCAATGGCCCCCCTTTTGCTCTAAAACAGTGGTGACCATGTGTGGCACATAGACATCCATGTGCCTTCCCATTGTGAGCTTCCGGGCTTCTTGTATCAGTATGACAGTGGCTGCAACTGCTCTCAGACATGCAGGCCACCTGGCACTTACATTGTCCAGCTGTTTGGAGAAATAGCCTATTGGCCTTTTCCAGCTCCCCAGACGTTGGGTCAGGACTCCCAGTGCCAGGCGTTGCCTTTCATGCACGAACAGTTGAAAGTCCTTGGACAGATCAGGTAATCCTAACACTGGAGCCATTGTCAGTGCTTCTTTCAGTTTCAGGAAGGCTTCTTTCTGTGCCTTACCCCAGCTGAACGGCTGCGTCTTCTGGGCTTCATACAGGGGTTTGGCAATGAGTCCATAGTCCATGATCCATAGGCGGCACCACCCTGCCATCCCCAGGAAGACTCGCAGCTCGCGGAGATTCCGGGGCTCTGGAATAGCACAAATAGCTTGGATACGGTTAGTACCTAGTTTTCTTTGTCCTTGTGAAATTTCACATCCCAGGTAAATTACAGTCTGTTGGGCAATTTGTGCTTTTCCCTTGGACACTTTGTATCCTCCCATGCCCAGTGAGTTTAAAATCTCAATTGTTACCTTAATGCAGGTCGCCTTTTCTTCTGTTGCTATCAGTATATCATCTACGTATTGTAGCAAAAGGTATTGATCTCTCGGTACCTGTCCCTGGTTGGTCCAGATCTCCAGCTCCTTTGCCAGTTGTTTCCCAAATAGGGTTGGGGAGTTCTTGTAACCCATGAGAAGACGGGTCCAGGCAAGCTGGGTCTTTCTTCCGTTTTCTGGATTTTCCTATTCAAAGGCAAACAGCTTCCTGCTTTCTTTGTCAAGGGGGATGCAGAAGAAGGCATCTTTTAAATAAACTACAGTAAACCACTTGTATATCTCTTTTACAGGTGCCAACAATGTATAAGGATTAGCAACTACGGGGTATATGTCCTTGGTTATTTCATTTATTACCCTTAGGTCCTGTACTAGCCTATAATCCCCATTGGGTTTCTTCACCGGAAATATTGGTGTGTTATATTCTGATTCACATTCCTCTAAAATCTGATATCTTAGGAATTTATCAATAGTCTTTGCTATTCCCTGCCGTGCCTCTGGTTTTATAGGGTACTGTTTGATTTGTACGATCTTTGCTCCCTCTTTTAGCTCTACATGGACTGGTTGTGCTAACTTAGATTTTCCGGGTATCTCTGTTTCCCATACTGAGGGTATTACTGCATCTTCTCTTTCCTTAGGGACTCCTGCGACTGGTTTCTCTTTTATCATTAGAATTTTTCCCGTGTTTGACTCTGGTTTTTTCATTAACAATTCCCCATTCTCAAAAGTTATTACTGCATCAAGCTTTGCCAGCAAGTCCCTGCCCAAGAGGGGGATGGGACATTCTGGGACATACAAGAATTCATGAGTTAACACTTTGTTCCCAAAACATAAATCTAGGGGTTGCAGGAATGGCCGATTTTCCTCCTTCCCTGTGGCCCCAACTATTGTGGTGGATCTGTTCCCCATCTGCCCCTCTAGATTATTTAAAACTGAATGCGTCGCCCCAGTATCAATTAAAAAATTCACAGCTTTTTCCCCAAGTTGTATTGTCACCATGGGCTCCTGTGATACAGTTGGCCCTGTTCCAGAATATAATACCATTACCTTGGCAACCTCTTCCTGCTGGAACTGATGACCTTGGCCTAACCGGCTAGGGCACTCTCGTTTCCAATGCCCAGGGAGATGGCAATAAGCACATTCACCAAAAACCAATGGTCTCCCGTGGCCCTTTCCAAACCCGCCTCTCCCCGTTCCTCTGCCTCGGCCCCCCCCAGTACCTCCCCTTGAATTCCCTTGTAACACTGCCAAGAGCCGTCCCTGCTTTTTATTAATTTCCTTGTCCCTGTTATTGTAAACTTTCCAAGCTACCTCCAGTAATTTGTCTAAATTTCTTAACTCTTCCCCTTCCAGTTTCTGTAACTTCTTTCTAATATCATCCTGTGATTGACCAAGAAAGATAAAAGCAAGTTGAACTTTAGCTTGTTCTGTGTCTACCTGTAGGTCAGTGTATTTCCTGGCTGCCTCTTTGAGTCTCTCTAAAAATGCAGTGGGGGATTCCTCCTTCTCCTGCCTGATTTCATATAACTTAGCCCAATTCATAGTCTTAGGTATAGCATTTTGAACTCCTATTTGAACCCACTCTTGGTATCTCCTTAGCTTCCTCATGTCAAGAGGGTTGTTAGGGTCCCACAATGGATCCTCAGAGGGAAAATTATTATCTAGAGTCCCCATCACCAGCCCCTGATGGATATCTTCCCTTGCCCGGTCCTTCGCTTCCCTAAACACCATCTCCTTCTCACTAGAGTCCATTAGGGTATCTAATATTACTTGGATATCATCCCAGTCTGGGTTCTGAGTTTTCACAATCATTTTCACCACTCTAGCTACTTTGTCAGGATTCTCTCTCTAAGTCCCGGCTGACTACTTCCGTATTACTAGGTCACTGGGAGAGAATGGTACTTTTACAAAAACTGGCCCTACCATCCCCACCCCTTGTCTTAAAGGAGCAATTACGGTTTTCTTCTGTTCATCTGCCTTTGACAGACCCCTCCCCGTCCTGGGCCAACCTGGGGCTAATCTGGAGCGTGTCCGGTGGGCTATTGGTCCATCCTCATCACTTTCACTGCTATCAACTCCTTCTGCACCCTCTTCCCCGTTCCCCCATACTGTAACTAAACTTTGGTTAGTTCTAGGTAATGGCAATACCGTGGTGTCCTGGTCAGGAGTGTGGGGAAGGGGAAAACTTTCTTGGGGTCCCGAAGGAGGCGTAGGTGGGAAAGGGGTATCAGGGGTCGGTGGGAGAGGTGGGTATAGTGATGGGTATTGACGGGCAGGTGGAGATGGGGAAAGGGGGTACCTGTGAACAGGAGGGGTAAGTGAGTCGGTGACAAAGGAAGGAGTAGCTGGGTTAGGTGAAATGGGAACAGATGAAGTAAAGCTAGGTCCCTTTGATGTTGCTGGAGCTACCAACAAGTCACCCTCCATGTCATCTTTTCGAGTTAAACTTTCATTCACTGCCAAGTTTTCTATACAACGTTTCCCCTGAACACATGTGTCCTGGTTTGAAGGACAGGTGTCTGTTAAGGAAGGCAGGAGCCTCCCTTGGAATGGGAAACTGTAACCCCTCTCCCTCCGAATTATTATAAACTTGAAATCAAGAGGCTCTCAGGCAAAGATATGGAAATAGGAATAACAGTTCTTTACTACTATCTAAAACAAAGCTAACAAATAACAACAACTATGACGTTAACTAACAAACAGAACAAGAAACCCAGTGGCAGCCTGCTCAGCTTCAGGCACCTTTTCCCTTTGGTGCAGTTCCAGTCACAGCCTGAAGGGGGTGCTCTGGGTGTGATGATTCCCCGGTGGCTGCAGGGGGTGCTCTGGGTGTGATGATTTACTGGCGGCTGCAGGGGGTGCTCCGGCGTGAGCTCAGGTAGCACACGGCAATGGCAGCTGCACGAGGCAGGGAAGGATGGAGGAGAGCCTTTGTTCCACAGACCCTCGGGGGGCAGCTGGTGTCGGTGCCGCAGCAGGATCCTTGGACACAGGGAGCTGGGACGGTAGGAGGTCCCGACTTGCAGGGAGAGCCCTGCTATAATGTAGCGAAAAACTCGGAGCGGCGTGGAGGAGCGGGGGAGAGACAGGCTGGTGGCAGGCAGCTCCCGATGGGGCAGAGAGGAAAAGACTCACAGCAGACAGACTGGCAGCTCCATGCTGGCTTCTCAGGGGCCGTGGGTTCAGCAGACAGCAGCTCCGACCGTCCAGCTCCGAGGGTCCCGAGCAAGAGCGCCTGACCTCCCCCCTGCCCTTGCTTTTCAGTCTCTGAAATCTCGAGTTGTCAGGTCCTGCGTCCATGAGGGCGATTCTGCCCCACCCTGCCAAGGAGAAAGGCCCCTAGCCTTGTGCTTTGTTCTCTTAAGTACTCAGATATTATCTCAGTCATTTGTCTCTTAGCAACCCATGGGAGAAAAATTCCTGAGGAAAAAACTAAATCCAACCTCCAACAACATGCCACACATTTATCATTGTTAGGTACTATAGAAACAGTTAAGCCTTCCTCCGCCAGCCATTCCGGTTCTTCCCGTAAATAGAAAAACAAATCAACATAAGGAATTTCATCCAATTTTCCCTCTTGCTTACAAAACAACAATAAGTGAGAAATCAAATCAAATTGCGAAGACCCGTTTCCGGCCACCTTTTCCCATCACGCAAAGCATATTTCGGCCACTGAACGTTACAATAATCAATAAGCTTATCCTTACGTAATGCTGGACCAAAATTACCTTGTTTCCAATGTGCCAACAAACACCCCAAAGGAGAAGCACGTGATATGGGAGCATTGCCACCCAAAATCCCTTTTAGCTTCTCCATATTACTACAGAATCACCACTGCCGAACCTGCAATGCTTTCGCAATTGACTTATGGACGGCGCCTAGGCATTTACCAGGAATTCCTTAGCCCAACCAAGCGTAGCTTTCACTGCGTCTTACAGGCAGGCAACCAGACCAGAATTAAAGCACCTTACCTCTCCAGGGGACATTGTGAACGGCGGAGGGCCGCAGCGCCGATGGGCTCCCCGAGAATCCCTCGGTGCTGGCTGGAGCGTGATCAGGTCGCGGGGTCCTCAGCAGCGCTCACAGGGTCCCATCTGGGCTCGCCAAAATGTTAGCGTAAGAAAACACATAATCACGGAATGATTATATGGGTGCTTTAATAAAAGGGCCCTGGGAGCCAGGGGTCGTCGGACCCAGATCAAGCTCCGCCATGGGTTCGAAAAATGGTTACATTTATACCATAACTAGCTTATAATCATCAGTTAATCATTAATTCTACACCACTCTATTGAATACATTTTTTTCACTAACCCATAGGTTTCAGCCCCCCTTTCTGACTACCCCCTTACATTTCTCAGGATTGTTGCAAGTGAGTTATTATTCTTACTCCTATTTTCTACTCAATCATTTCATTAATCTTGTCACGAGTATTCATCACGGAAAAGCACACAGGTGCAGTTCCCATGGGTATTTTCCTAACAGAACAATACCTAAGGTCTACCTCCAGGCCTATCTTCCCCACAACCTAAAACCACCACCAACCCCAAAATCACTTTAACCCCTACGCTATCACAGGTAGGGCTTTAAAAATATATAAGCATATGACACATGTTTCTGTGTACATAGGCACAAAAGTTAAATCTGAAAGTAGAGAAATGTAGCAGACAAAATTTAAACTTATTTTCTTGGCAAATGTAAGGATTTTATTTTTAAGATAACTATAACATTCCTTAGTTAATGTGAGGTGGTGGCTTTAAAAGTTCATGCCTTGAAGGCTTGATACTGACATTCAAAATTTGTTTTATATGGTGAAAAAGATATTGTGCAAATTGGTAAATTTTCTGCTTTTTTTTTTTCCTGCTTACTTCTACAATAAAAGGAGCATTTGTATTAATAAAAAAAATCCTTCATTTAACTTCCTGGGGGGGAAAACTGTATGAGAACTAGTCTGGATTGTTGATACTTGTGTGTAATAGAAAGTGTACTGGTGTCCTTGCTCCATGCCATAATAATGGTATGAAGATCAGGAAAATTCCTTATATTTTTCACTGAGTAGAGGAAGTTTTGATTATATAGGTCACACAGAGAAGAACTGTTCCCATCAATTCACTTTTTCCTTTTTCATAGGCTATACAAGAAATCCTGGACTGGTAGGAATACAGTAGGAATGCTGATTATTTGGCTGGTGATTAACTGTCCTACTAATAAAGGAAAATCTAAAAATATTTCAAGAAACTCTAATAAATTCTTGAGGAAGAGAATGCACAGAACTACTACTACTATAGAAAAAGCACTTAAATGAGCATCTTTCATAAGTTTCAAAAAATCTCCTTTCAGTAGCTGCATAATTGGAGAAAGGACATGATCTGAGTAATTTAACCACTTATCTCTGTTTCCCAAAAAAATAATAGAAATCTTTTCAACTGGTTGTAGTGGTTTCAGTGCGCCTATTCAGGTTTGTGGCTAAATGCTAGCACACTTACTTATATTTACTTGATTGCTTGTTGTGAGATAAGGATTAGGAGTAGGCAAAGCAGGCTCAAACTTTATAAAGTACAAAGAAGTTTTATTAATATACCTAAGAGAAAGGGAAAAGAAAAGAAAAAAAAAAACCAAGAAAAAACCAGAACAAACTCCTCAGACTACCCCTCCTTCCCCCACCTCTCCATTTAATTCTCCCTGACAACATACAGAAGACAACACTTCAACCCCCAGTCAGTTTACCACCTCAGAAACAGCTTTTGTTCCAGTTCATTTAGGGAGAGAAGTTTCTTTTGCTTACACCATGGATTTTCTGTAAGAAAAATACAGTTTTTATGGGTCTTCTGCCTCACCATTAGCCGCCGCCCGGAGCAAAGTCCAGCTTAATGGTGGATCCCTCCCACACCAGTAGCCTTCCCACAGCCACTTGGGTGGGTTATAAACAGTCTACAGGGTACCTGTTTTAAGGATGCCCAGTTCAATTGCAGCAACAAAGAAAATCCCTTCTTCTGTGCTTAGCAACACAGGTTCTCCTGACAACTCAGGTTCTCTAGCATTCTCCCTGGGACCAGGGCTCTGGGTCACAGCCTCTCCTCTCTCTTGGTTCTAGTTTCTCATCAGGCTGTACTTTTTTCAACACTTACTTGTCTGTACATAGGTATTTCAGTTCATTGGCTGCAAGAAGAACCTCACATCCCCCTTTTGGACTATAACTTCATATATTACAGAGAATTTATTAGCTCAGTCCCCAACCATGGTTCTCCAAAAGAGTTTTCAGCTTCACTCTTGAAGCAACTTCCCATGCACCTCCTTCTAAGTATCAGTTCTGCTTTCCTCACTGACTGTAAAGTCTCTGCACTGCACTATGTCGATGTCCTCACTCATTCCTCTCTCTGCGAGGAAGGATGGGTGTCTGTGAGTTTAGTCCAGGCATGGAGAGAGTTAATCTCTGTCTCTCTCTCTCTCCAGCAGTGTAAGGATCACGTGCTCTTTGCCGGGCTGTTTGAACAGGCCCGAGCTGGATGTCAGACGTTCTCAAGAGTCTTTCTGCCTGGCTCTGCCAAGCTGGCTCAGCCTGGTAGGGCCATCTGGGCCCAGGGTGACAGGGCAGGGCCTGGCCCGAGCTGGATGGAGTCCAGCCTGGTCCTTGCCTAGCCCGGCTCTCTCTCTCGTGTAGCTGACACACCGGCTGAGCTGGATCTGCTGAAAATTCCAGTCGTTTCCTCCCCCATGCCCGGCTGCAGCGGCACGGCTGCCATAAAACCTCCCTTCTCCCCCCCCTCCATCCCTCCTTTGGAAGGAGGTGGGGGGGGGCCTTACCGGCGAGAGAAGCAGGAGCTACTCTCTACACAGCAGCAGCAGGTCCAAAGAGGAAGAGCTTCAGAGAGTCTCTGCTTATATATGGTTTTTTCCTCGAAGGCGGATCAACTTTTTAATTGGTTCACTTACATATCAATCCTTAAAACTACCTGATTATTGGCTGTCTCTCGCAGGAAGGAAGTTGTATTCCTTCCTGCAGCACATATCACTTCCTAGATTTTGACCCCTCTGGCCTAACCCGGGACATTGGTCAAATATTGTATCCTTCATGCATCCTTGCTTAAAGTGGTTATAAAATATTGCCACAAACATCCTTGTCTACAACTCGCTAACATGCAACACTTCATATATAACCATCAGAAGGTAAAGCTGACTTTCCTGGTACGTGGAAGTTGCTTGTGAACTCCAACCCTTTCTTCCTCTTGCCAGTATTTTCTGCATTAAGGTACGGCCCTAAGAAATCACCTTTGGCGGCTTTCCTTGAAATGCTTGGAGTCAAGTGGCTACAAAGGCTCTCTTCAGTTTAACAAGTATTATCCCACTCAAATAGTGTTGGAGGTGAACCATGCAGTTAAGAAAACAGGAAACGCATTAAAGTAAACAAATAATTAAATAACACTTTTTGTTCTCACCATTAATAATACTGGCTTCTGAATGCCTGATAGGATAGCATAAAGCAGCCTTTGCTCAGATCTGAGCAGAAACTGCTCTTCCTTAAGTATTTCACACTGTTAGTGCAGGAGAACAATACAAAAAGACTCACTCATGCCCAATAAATACAAACAAGCATGCTCAGACACTGGATTTGTCACAGGAGTGATTGGGAAAAAAAGCAGGCAGAAAAGACATCCTAAGAAAAGCCAGCAAGGATTTTCAACACTGCTTCTTCTCTGAGCACTACAGCATTAAAACAGGCTTGCATAAAGGAATGGGAAATGGGAATTAAAAAGCTCCTGGGGTTACTATGTAATGTTTAGATTTGTATTAATGATTGACATAGCAGATTGAAATTGGGAAGATGTTCTTTTCATGGCAGTATTACCTCATCTCATATTCAACAGAGAGCAGTAAGAATATTTACCAAAACAATGCAAAAGCCTAAGGTGAATTTCTTGCCCAGAACTGAAAAAATGAAATCGAAAATGAAAATAGAGAAACAAGATAAAACTTAATGGAAACATTATTATGGCTTTGTCTAATTTGCAACTTCCATCAAATCCTGACATATTTGTAAAAACTGTGAAACACAGATCTAGACACAGTAAAATCAATAACAGAAATTCATCACTCTGTGCCGTTCAAAGCACGGTGCTGCAAGGTGTGTATTTATACACCATGACAGTACACACATGATAATTTTTCTAAATCAAATAGCTATATTCAAGCATATTTGAGTCAAACATGTAGCCTCGCATCTTGAATGCTCACCAAGGTGGCTTTGAGTATACCCATTAGAGATAATTATTTATAAAATTTTGTGTCTGTTGAGCATACAATGTGTAAAAATAGATACACTAACTGGAAACAATTCTATTTAAAATTCTGTTCAATTATTTTGGTTTACATTTGCTATGTTCCAAATGGTCAACATATTTTTTTCATTAATTAATTCAATCAGGCTTGCTTTTGTTTTCTGTTTTAGCTAAACAAAGTCTAAAAAGTTTCCATTGTTGCTGTTGTTGTGTTTCCAAAACAACTTGTGGTATGTCCGATTCGCTACATATTTGGCTATTTTTCCTGCACTTTCTTTCAATGTTCAGTCTGCCTATCATGCAATGTTCTTTCTGGCATCAAATGTCTGAATTTCCTTCCTAGATTCTCTGGTATTGGTTCATGGCATACTTAATTTGATCATAATACAAGCATAAATATTAAATGTGTATATTACATATACCATATTAATCTTGTAGAAAAGTCTGGGGTAAATATGTTTCAGAAATGTTTACATTCTTTAACTACCTAATTTATTTTAAAAACTTATTTCTTTGGCTTTATTTGTGCCTATTTGGTGTACATGATCCGTAAATACTTCTGTAAATGCTCTTCATTAAGTGAGTAGTTATAACTGCTAATTTTGATCAGATGCTCTTATAGTAGCAGGAAATATAGTTCATAATTCGTATACCATCATTAACCCACCCTTCAATTTGCCATTGTTGCTGTCCTAGCTTATGATCCTGTAAGATATCACCACTTATTTGTACTACAATGCAGTGCCTCATGACCTAGACTGGACTAAAATAGTGTGGCTAAGCAGATGAACCAATGTCTGCACAAACAGATCTTGCTTGACTGCAAAAATTATCAAGTCAGAAAACAAAGCGCTGGAAAAGAATCATTACATACCATTTGTGAACCATCTGCAGGCCAAGTTATTCCCTGAAGAAATTAATGTATCCTTCAAGACAAGTACGATAGATAAATAGGATCTGTTAGTACAATTCACATCAGGGAGGAATCACAGCGAACAATGAGACAGAATCAGGTAGGACTCTTGCAGGCTGATTTTTAGCTCTTCAGAAAGGGTTTAAATGATATATAAGTAGATAATGTATTTTATACCTAGGATCAGAATTCACATAAATCAAGTGAAAAGTTAAATTAATAAGTCAGTCTGTTGCAATGTTTTCCTGTTCTTCTATGTAGGAAAAAGACACTCGATGAAAAATATTCTTTTTACAAGGAAAGGTGACATTCAGTTCAAAAAATGAGAACTCTTTGTAGTATTCTTCTGCTAGGGTTTACTGAAGCATCCTTGTTTTGTATAGGAATGTTGCAGTGGTCCAAGCCTCCAAAAACCCTTTTTCCCCCTAGGAAGCTCTGGGCTAGGGACTCCCTGTAGATGGGCCGAGCTTCCCGGGGGTTGGCTACCCCGTCCCCACTTGTCTGGCCACCTGCCACTCTCCTATCATCTTTAGGCTCCAGAAAGTTCACTGTTACTCAGTAGTTGATTGTGTTATCCCCTTGTCAGTCTCTCCCTCTCCTCCCCCTTCCCTTCCCAGTTGGTTCCTGTCCCCTGATCCCTCCCTGGTTCCTCCCCTGAGCCCATCAGTGATTGGTCTGTAATCCCTCAATAAAAGTCTGATGCAAAGGCAGCTCCGAGTCTTTCGCCTGGATGCCCAGGGAGCTGTTAACCCTGAGTTACAGTGTCTCTGTTATTCCTGGGTGAAAGATCCCTCCCGCTATACTCCGGCTCTTTGGATACAGTGTCCACCATAAAGGGAGACAGCCTGCGGCAAGGGACGTAAGGGCCCGACAGCAGTGAACATGCTTTGGCCGGGGACAATTGCTTGTAGCCGCCGTCAGGCTGCTGTCCGAAACCCTGGTGGGCAGCTGACCAGCCCACACCATCGGCCACATGGGAAGTAATTTATTACCTATTTGCTTTTTAGGGCAACTTAGCAACAAATCGCAGAGGAAAAAAAATCTGGCATTTTAAGCCAACAAAAAATACACAATTTTTCAGAAACTGAGTGTAAACACTTCTGAGGTCGTTTTAACAGAAGATATATTGATTAGATGCAAAAAAAAAAAAAAAAAAAGAAAAAAAAAAGAAAAAAAATTTTAAAATATTAATAAGTCTGCAGCTAGCTTTCATAACAAACATTAGGGATTTCAGGTTTTCATTGTTACATAAAACTGCCTGTCTAGAATAATTTGTTTAGGTTTTTGGGAGAGCAGAGCACTGGAATTCATGTTGTTCAGCACATCACTGTTTTGTTTTTGAAAGCCATACAAACTGCATATGTTGACTGCATGTATTGACATTAGAACTTTGTAAGTTCAAAAGTTTGTAATGGGCATATACCTTTTCAGCATCTACAAAAGAAAATTCAGATTTCTTCTATATATGAAATCTTATTTAAATTATTCCAAAATATACGTTACAAACTTTTACTTCATCTGGAAAATGGTACTTCTGTCTGACCTGGTTTGTTTCTGAGGTGGGTTATGGGACCGGGTCAGACTCTGTAGCAACATCCCTAGTGTCTGGGGCAATGTCAGGTTCTGGTATGGTGTCCCTAGTTTCTGGGGCCATGTCAGTTTCTGTGGCAGCATCCCTAGACTCTGGGGCCATGTCAGGTTCTGGGACCTCATCCCTATTGTCTGGGGTAGGTGTCAGAGTGGCTATCCAAGTCAGACCCCCCTTATCCCTGAATGCTAAATAGAGCAGGCCTATCAGCAACACCAGCCACTGTATGGTATCATTAGCATCTAGAGAAGATTTGAACCCTTCAAAGATTGGCGGGATAGGCCCAAAGAGCTGGGTGAAGGGTTGTGAGAACATTTCTTTTGGTGTCACTTCCTCGCAGTAGGTACCATTATTAAAGTAACCCTGAAAACATGTCATTAGTGTGTGGTAGCTGTGAATCCACATGCCTGCCTTCTAGAGGAAGTTGAAAATCCATGAATTCCTCACCTTATTGACCCAAAACACAAACTGTATAACAGCCACCGTAGCCTTAGTTATAGGGCCCATGTTTAGATACGGGGCTGTAAATGGGAGAGAAACAGCTGTGACCACTTGCCATACGAACCGGAATAAGCTAGACCACATGGTGCAACCTAATGTGGTTCCTATATCCAGCACACAAAAACTGCGTTACTCAAGAACTGTTATCCTTCTTCCCCTCGATGCCCTCGTGCCCCACCGTTGGGTGCCAAAATCTGTCCTGGTTTGAATGACAGGTGTCTGTTAGGGAAGGCAGGAGCCTCCCTTGGAATGGGAAACTGTAACCCCTCTCCCTCTGAATTATTATAAACTTGAAATCAAGAGGCTCTCAGGCAAAGATATGGGAATAGGAATAACAGTTCTTTACTAATATCTAAAACAAAGCTAACAAATAACCACAGCTATGGTGTTAACCAACAAACAGAACCAGAAACTCAGTGGCAGCCTGCTCGGCCTCAGGCACCTTTTCCTTTTGGTGCAGTTCCAGTCACAGCCTGCAGGGGGCGCTCTGGGTGTGATGATTCCCTGATGGCTGCAGGGGGCACTCTGGGTGTGATGATTCCCCGGTGGCTGCAGGGGGCGCTCTGGGTGTGATCTCAGGTAGCACACAGCGAATGGCGGCTGCCCAAAGCAGGGAGGGATGGAGGAGAGCCTTTGTTCCACATACCCTCGGGGGGGGGGGGGGCAGCTGGTGTCTGTGCCACAGCAGGATCCCCGGACACAGGGAGCTGGGATGGTAAGAGGTCCCGACGTGCAGGGGAAGCCCCACTACAATGTAGCGAAGAAACTCGGAGCGGCGAGGAGGAGCGGGGCAGAGGCAGGCTGGTGGCAGGCAGCTCCCAATGGGGCAGAGGGCAGAGACTCACAGCCGACAGACCGGCAGCTCCGTGCTGGCTTCTCAGGGGACCGTGGGTTCAGCAGACAGCAGGTTCGACCGTCCCATTCCGAGGGTCCCGAGCAAGAGAGCGTGACCTCCCCCCTTCCCTTGCTTTTCAGTCTCACAAAATTTCGCGTTGTCAATCCCTGCTTCCATGAGGGGCAATTCTGCCACACCCTGCCAAGGAGAAAGGCCCTAGACTTGTGCTTTATTTCTCTTAAGTACTCAGCAATTAACTCAGTCATTTGTGTCTTAGCAACCCATGGGAGAAAAAATTCCTGTGGAAAAGAACTAAATCCAACCTTCAACACTGTCCAACACTCAATTATCCCTCAAGTGAAGAAAAAACCAAAAAAGAACAGGTGAAAAATCCGTGGAAATTAAAGATTGTTGGGTTACACTATGTGTGTTATAGAAAAACAGGCCTGGAAGGCCCAGAGTGAGCCTCTTCCCTAGGCCCAGAGGTGACCAGGAAGCACATCCAGGTCACCAGGGATGGGCATGGGAAAGAGGATCATGGGTTTGTGGCCTTCTGCACCTATTGTGTGAAAGTATTGTAGGTTGTGACCTTATAGGGTATTGTTTATCTTTCTTGTTTATATGATGGCACATCCTGGGTGTGGGATTGTATAAAGGGAATTTTCACTGCATAGTAGTAGGCAGTAGCCATAAGGCAGTAGCCATAGTAGGAGTCATAGGAGTAGTCTTAGCAAGTAGTCATAGAGTGGTCTGTAGTAGTCTTAGTCTCAACAGAGAAGTCCTTGCCCCTGCGTTGAATACTGCAAATGGTGCCCCGTGTGAGGAACAGACGAGGCGATGACTGGCTAAAAAGAAAAAAAAAAAAAAAGTATATACATATATATAGCCTCCGGCAGTACGAAGCCTCACGAGGACAATCCACTTGGGAGAAGTGGATATAGCGGGCCGGCGTGGATCCCTGATGGTGTTTTCAGGTGAACCGTAAGTAGCTTAACGCTCAGAATCTCGGATTGGGGTTTGTTTAAGATGGGCAATTGGACTTCTCTTACCGAGCAGCAACCTGTCTTTGACTCTGAGGCAGCTGCGAGCTCTTATCACGCTGCGGCTGAATACAGCTGCAGCTGACGAGACTGTGATTTGGCCACCACGCCGCTCTCTCCGGGACAGGCAGTCATGGAGGCTTTGCAGGAGGAGGAGAGAGCCCTAGAGACCGTGAGCCTCCAGCCCTCCTGCCCCCCGCAGCGGCTTCGGGTTCTCCCCGCGGCGGCTGCAGAGACCGCGGCACGGCGTCCCCTCCTCACCACCCCCCCCGAGCAGCAGCGGCCGCCGCGCCCGCCAGAGCCCACGGCGGCAGAAACTTTTTCCCTAGCAACGACTTAGCAACAGCGATAGCAACTTCCCTGGGACGGAGACGGCTCGGTCCTGCGGGATCGAGAGAGACGCGGACCCGATACAGTTAGAGAGGATCGGGACAGAAGCAGCAGAGCTGGTGAGAGTGCCCTGCCAAGCATAGCCCAAGCAACCCCCGCCGTGTTGAAACAGGGGATTTAAGAGTTAAAACTTAGAGTAGATGAAACAATAAGATTCATTATCCTGTTCTCCAAGGACAGAGGGGAGGCTGAAGAGATAAGGGGGGCCCTTCGAAAGATATCTGGTATCTGTCAAAATGTTGCTCAGCTTGCAGAAATAAAAAGGGGCCACCACGGCAAAAGAAAGAACACGCATGTGCAAAACTCGTGGGGTCAAAACTTCATGTGAGGTAGAATCCTCTTACTTCATCCTTTCAAGCCCCCAGACTCAAATTAAGACCACCACCTCAATAAAAGGGACGGATTGCGCAGCCGCAACTGATTTACATACGAAGCGGAGAGCAGGCGGGGACAGGTAATAAATATGTATAGGCGTTATAGAATATGCATGCTTTTTTTGTAGATAAATAGGTGATTAGAAGCTGTAAAAAGGTATGCAGGATTTGGGAAGGTGCTCTCCCCCTGCGTCCGGCGCTGAATAAAATACGTACCTACTTTACAACTCTAACAGGTTGTGGAGGCTTTATACCGCGTCTCAATTGGCGACCCAGTGGGCCGGCAAACAGCGAGCTCCGGGATAGCCCGGGGCCGGCCGTGCCCCTTCTCCTGCTCCTGTACCTGGGCCGGCCCCCCCCCCCCCCCTCAAGTTTTCTAAGAACTGCGGCTGAAGAAGTTCCCCGTGCCTGCGCGAGAGCCACCCCCCCGCGGCCGGGCCGGGCCGAGCTCCCCCGCTCTCACCTTTTCTACAAGACCTGCCTTTCTGCCCTTGTCTGCTGCGCCTGCCTCCTCTCTCCTTCCGCCCCGTTTCTCTACTGGAGGGGGGGAAGGGGCGGGGTTGGGAGCGGAGCGGAGCAGTGGAGCTGGAGTGAACTGTAACCTGAGTTGTAAATTAGATTTAAATGAATTCTAAACTAAATTGTATAAACACAATGAGTTGCCTTTGTATTTTCTGTGAACTGTATGTGATTTCTGATGGAAATTGTATAACTGGATAAGAAACTGTTAACTGGATTGCAATCTATTTTTGCTATTTTTCTTGTTGCTTTGTTTTAATGACTGTTGAGTTATAATTCCTGCTGTATTAATAACTTTGGATGTGTTGTTGATATTATAATGTGAATGTAATAACTCTAACATGATATCATAATGTTATAATGTGAATGTAATAATTCTGTATGTTATTGATATCATAATGGTATAATGTGCATTCACTACCAATGTGTTATTATAATGTGAATTCACTAATGGCTATGAATGTTATTAATATTATATTGTGAATTCACTGCATTTAATATGTTATTAATACTATAATGTTATAGGGTGACTTCACTGTATTTCTATAATATGTAAAGATTAAGTTCTGTTAAGGTTACGTACAGTTATACATATGCATTCTTTTAATTATTTATACTGTTTATGTTACCATAACTGATTTAAGAAGCCTTCCCAGTTGCTGTTTCTAACAGTTTTCTCATAAGATATGTCAGGGAGGCTCTTCCAGTTAAGGCCTTGGCTCTGGCCAAGCCTTGGCCCTAACTGGTCAGACATCTACCAACAGACCCAGGTGTTTCTGCATCCAAATCATACTTAAGTCGGGTTTGACTTAATAATTTGAGTTTATATCAGCTGGATCCCTTTTGGGGTGGACTTGGGGACCTTGCCTGGGAGGGATTTCCATGTCCTCACTGAAACAAGGTGCCAGCTGTTACAGACCCAGGAGGTCAGTATAGTATTCCAGAATTCAATAAGGTATTGCTCTGATTGACAACCTTCAGAGACAAGGTAATTAAGACTGATTTGCTGAACTATTGAGTCATGAACAATCACAAGATAATGTAGATCACTTAGAATGTTTAACACATGGGTGTTAGGAGTACTCTTATGTCTAGTTGTGTGTGTTTCTCACTTACTGCACTGCCTATGACAAATGACTGGTAATGCCATAAACAAAGTTATGTTAATTAAAACAAAAGGGGGAATTGTTGGGTTACACTATGTGTATTATAGAAAAACAGGCCTGGAAGGCCCAGAGTGAGCCTCTTCCCTAGGCCCAGAGGTGACCAGGAAGCACATCCAGGTCACCAGGGATGGGCATGGGAAAGAGGATCATGGGTTTGTGGCCTTCTGCACCTATTGTGTGAAAGTATTGTAGGTTGTGACCTTATAGGGTATTGTTTATCTTTCTTGTTTATATGATGGCACATCCTGGGTGTGGGATTGTATAAAGGGAATTTTCACTGCGTAGTAGTAGGCAGTAGCCATAAGGCAGTAGCCATAGTAGGAGTCATAGGAGTAGTCTTAGCAAGTAGTCATAGAGTGGTCTGTAGTAGTCTTAGTCTCTATCTGTATAATAAAGAACTCTGTACAACAACATCACAGTCTCAACAGAGAAGTCCTTGCCCCTGTGTTGAATACTGCAAAAGATAAAAACTATATTTATAATACTCTAAGACAAATACAATAAGATAGTTACCCTGAAGAGATGTTTCAAGAGTGAAGGTCAGTTTTTGAAAAGCACTTTGAAAAGCGTTTGTTGTTAAGAAAGTTGTCAGAATGCAAATGTAGTGATAATGCACGTTGTGTATGTGCCCTTCTGCCAACAAAGGGGGATATTTATGATTTGTTACACATAAAAATACTCACCTGTCTGAACAGAAACGTTTTTTGTTTTGTTTCTTTTTAATAATGTCCTCTAGGCACCCTGGGAATGATAAGATGTATTGCAATGTTCAATGGCAAGCCTGTGATTTCACTGTTCAAGGGAAGAACTCCAGTTCAATAAAAAAGGCTCAGAACAACCTGGAACAGCACACCCCACCATATGCAAAGCACAGCATCACTTCTAGAAGAAAAAGTAAATCCTGTACCAGTTTCCTGTAGAAAAGAACAGTTCCCTAAATGACCAGACCATTGCATTAATAAAGTGACTCTCTGCAAGGACTGGATATAACAGGTACAAATCAGGCTGACTTCCACAAAGGGAGTTATCCAGCCTTTGGTGGCAGCATGTCCCAGGCACCAATTACATGGAAGAAATATGCAGGAGCAATGCTTGACCCTCAAGAACTGTGTGAGCTGTTCACTGCTGCCCTTAGACAGTAATAGAAAACTCAGCCCAAAGCGCTTGAAGGTGTAACACAAGCAGTGGGTGGGAGAACAGGAGTAATAAAGCTTTTTCCTTCTTCCTTATTTATCCTGTCTCAAAAACCCAGATAACGCTCAGAGCATACATGTGCTCCTCCCATGGGTTATACAGGAGTAGAACTATATCAGGACAGTACTGCACCACAGTCAACTGGTGATGCTGCAGAGCATAGAATTAATTTGGGGGAATCCCAGACTAACAGGCTTACATGGCCTCTGGGACACAAAGTAATAACACAGCAGTTTTACGTGGTGTAAAGTGAATCTATCTTTCCTAAGATGGAGAATCAAAACGTGAAGCTGGTCTCAAACCTTAACTGACTAAAAAGCAGTGAATTAACTGACATTAACTTCTGATGACAAACTGATAAAGAAACTAAATGCTTACTGTGAACTATAATCTTCTCTTGCATGTATTCGGATTTGTTTTGGCAGCTTTTTTTATGGAGAAACATGACATTGCTTACCATATACACTTCTAGTTCATTCAACAGAACTGTAAAACACTAATGCGTAAAAACATGAATGCTCCCAGATTTGCTCTTCCAAATTCTTAGGTGCAGTTTGTCAAAGACAAGTAAATTAGTAACATATGAGGCTGCAATATTTCAGTAAACTAGAAGTGAATGAATAATTGTGATACCTTTTACACTTTATTAATTTCTGTTGTTGCTAAATCATAACAAACAGGATTTTTATTAAATTATCCCCACAGACAGCCTGAAATATTATTTTAATTGTCCACTGAGGTTCTACCTCCAGTTACATAATTTTCAAGTCCTGCTGTGAAATATTTTCATAAAATCACCTCTAAAAACATTTTCTATAGAAATCCATTCTTAAAATACATTCTACATGAAATTATAAAAATCAATCAAAATTTTTGTCTGACAGTCAACATTTATAGGTTCTATTGAAATCATGGGCTGTGCAGAAAGCATTATTAATTAACATTTCTTTCTTTAACACATGGGTCATGAATAAGGGATGTGCTGCCTACAAAGTGCTGGTAGAGCACCGAAATCAGAGCCCAACGCCCCCCAGCTAGGGAGAGAGGATACATCCCACGATCTGAGCTGTGGCTCTTCCTATATGACCATGGGGAAGACATGAGAAAGTGGGATAGGAAACCCACTTCTGCCCTGGCAGCACGGGTACAGCAACTTGTCGTGGGGTAACCTTAGGTGGAATTTCCAGTGCAGAAGGAAGGAGGTGAAGCCAGAAGTGACATATGCAAAAGGAGGTATTGCAGTTTCCGCCTCCAGAACTCATAAAACCCAGAAAGACTCTAAGGACTTCCTCTTTTAGACTTCCTTCTGAATGAGAGAAGACATCGCTCTCTCCCCTCCGTGCCGTCTGGTGAGGTTTGGCCAAGCCTTGCGGCTCGGTTGTCAGCCGAGATGGCACGGAGGGGGAGGCGGAATGGGAGGACCCAGTCCGGACTCGTGGCAGAGGCAGTTCAGCTGGGCTGACATGCCAACTACAGTAGACAGTGACGAACCCTTCGGCTCCAGGCCCTGCTCTGTTACCCCCGGGCCCAGGCCAGCCATCGGTCCTCACAGCAGCTGTAGTCAGGGGAACCAGGTTGGCTCTGCTTGGCTCCGGCCGAGCTGAGAAGGGCTTCATTCTGTTGCCCCAAGACAAGTTAACTCGGCCTCCGCCAACCCCACCTGGCCGGGCCAGTTCTGTGCGCAGCCCAGCACAGGAGAAAGCTCGGGCTGGCCCTGCTACAGCTCAGATGCGGCCCTGCTGGCCCCCTGTAGCTTGGACACGGCCCCGCTGGGCCCCTACAGCTCGGATGTGGTACCGCCGACCCCTTGCAGCTCGGATGCGGCCCTGCTGGGCCTGCTCCACCCGCAGCCCAACATTGGGAGAGGGCTCGGGGCAGCCCCCTGCAGCTTGGACGCAACCCCGCCGGTCCCCTGAAGCTCAGACGTGGTTTGGATGGAGAACAGCGCAGACAAACTCCTCTCTCTCAGCTCAGACGCTGGGAATGTTGCACTTAAACAGCGCAGGTAGAGGTCATGTGACCATCGCCCGGCCAATAGACAAATTAACCTTTTCAATATCAGGATGGGACTTGAAAACATCCGTTTTCCCCTACACAGAAAAGGAAAGGATGAAGGCACCTACCAAAGGTACAACATAAAGACTCCAACTTAATGAATGAAGCAAGGCCTATATCCAGAGGAGGAGATGAGGAGTGCCCTAAACTTTGAGGTTGAAACTTCTCTTGTAAAGACATGTTGATAAACTCGTCTATAATATACCCTGTAATATAAGAATAATGGTCTAAAAGAGTAAAAAAGGGGGGATGTAATGTTCTAGCTACAGCCAGTGGACTAAGGCTCCTGTGTAATGATTCCTTGCCCCAGGAATAAAAGAAGAAGACTTATGTTGCCGATAATGAGAAAAGGGGATTTCGTTGCCGCTGTAATAGAACTATTCACCCTCAAAAGAGTACCTCAATGACCATCATATGTCCATTGTAGTAGTTCTGGGAAAGCTAATAAAGTGGGAGGGATTTTCCAGAACAAGCAGATCTTTTCCTTCCAGGCGGCTGCTTGTATTGAGGCTGAAAACCGTAAGGACTGTATTTTCCTATGGGAATCAACATGGTAAAGAAAGAGAAAACTTCTCTCCCTACATGAACTGAGAAAAGGACTATTTCAGAGGTGATCAACTAATTAAAAGTTGAAGTGTTGTCCTTTTGTATGGTCAGTAGGAAAGAAATAGAGAGGTTGGGGGAGGAAGAAGGGTGTTCTAAAGGTTTTGCTCTAATTCCTGATTTTTATTGTTCTCTTTATTTAAGTCTGTTAATAAATTCTCTATATTCCATAAAGTTTGAGCCTACTTTTCCTACTATTAATCCTTATCTCACATCAAGAATCAGGTAAAATTTGGTAAGTGTGCTGGTGTTTAGCCAGAAACTCAAATAGGTGAATTAAAATCACTACACAATTGGTGTTTCTGCCCGGTTTCCCAAACCTCTAAACCACAACACAGCTCAAGGAGGGAAACACTAACCAAGGCAGGAGGTCTACTAAAGTGAAGGTAGTCTCGGCCTCATGTGACCGAGATGCCAGATATTACAGAAGGGAGGATGATCTGTTAGATCCCCTTGAGGGAACCTCTACTATGTATGCCCAGGAAAGAAATGATAACCAGGGCTAGAAGGGCCCTGCCTCTAGCCAGGAAGAGGCATGGGAAAACTGGATCTTTTCGACAGTGTGGATTCAATGGCCTGGCACATCAGAGCCACAAAAATATGAAGCGTTAGTTGATACTGGTGCGCAGTGTACTCTAATGCCAATGGGACATGTGGGGGCAGAACGTGTTTCTATTGCCAGGGTAACAGGGGGATCACAGCAATTAACCTTGTTGGAAGCCGAGGTGAGCCTGACAGGGAAGGAGTGGAAGAAACACCCCATTGTGACTGGTCCAGAGGCCCCATGTGTTCTGGGCATAGACTTCCTCCGGAACAGCTATTACAAAGACCCAAAAGGACTCAGGTGGGCTTTTGGAATAGCGGCTCTGGAGGCAGAGGGCATCAGGCAACTGAACACCTTGCCTGGACTATTGGAAAATCCAAATGCAGTAGGACTCCTGAGAGTAAAAGAGCAACAAGTGCCAATTGCCACCTCAACAGTGAACCGTCGGCAGTACCAGACGAATCGAGACGCCTTGATCCCCATCCACAAGATGAGCCATGAGCTGGAAAGCCAAGGAGTGGTCAGTAAAGCCCACTCACCCTTCAACAGCCCCATCTGGCCTGTGCGCAAGTCTGACGGAGAATGGAGATTGACTGTGGACTACTGTGGGTTGAATAAAGTGACTCCACCGCTGAGAGCTGCCGTGCCGAACATACTGGAGCTCCAGTACGAGCTGGAGTCCAAGGCAGCCAAGTGGTATGCCACCATTGACATTGCCAATGCGTTCTTCTCAATTCCTTTGGCAGCAGAGTGCAGGCCCCAGTTTGCCTTCACCTGGAGGGGTGTGCAGTACACCTGGCATCAGCTGCCCCAGGGGTGGAAGCACAGCCCCATGATCTGCCATGGACTGATCCAGGCTGCACTGGAAAAGGGTGAGGCTCCAGAACATCTCCAGTACATGGATGACATCATTGTGTGGGGGAACACGGCAGCAGAAGTATTTGAGAAAGGAGAGAAGATCATCATAATCCTCCTGGAAGCCGGTTTTGCCATCAAGAAAAGCAAAGTCAAGGGACCTGCTCGAGAGATCCAGTTCCTGGGGGTAAAATGGCAAGATGGACGGCGCCAGATTCCCATGGAGGTCATCAATAAGATCACTGTGATGTCTCCACCAACTAACAAGAAGGAAACACAAGCTTTCCTAGGGGCCATAGGCTTTTGGAGAATGCACATTCCGGAGTACAGTCAGATTGTGAGCCCTCTTGTCCTGGGTTAGGCCAGAGGGGTCAAAATCTAGGAAGTGATCTGTGCTACAGGAAGCAATACAACTTCCTTCCTGCGAGAGAGAGCCAATAGTCAGGGAGTTTTAAGGATTGATAGGTAGGTAAACCAATTAAAAAGTGATCCGCCTTCGAGGAAAAAACCATATATAAGCAGAGACTCTCTGAAGCTCTTCCTCTTTGGACCTGCTGCTGCTGTGTAGAGAGGAGCAGCTCCTGCTTCTCTCTCTGCTAAGGCCCCCCCCACCTCCTTCCGAAGGAGGGATGGGGGGGGGGGGGACGGGAGGTTTTACGGCAGCCGTGCCGCTGCAGCCGGGCAGGCATGGGGGAGGAACGGCTGGAATCTTCAGCAGATACAGCTCAGCCAGTGTGCCAGCTACACGAGAGGGAGAGCCAGGCCCCTGCTCCGGGCCAGGCAAGGACCAGGCCGGACTCCATCCAGCTCGGGCCAGGCCCTGCCCTGTCACCCCGGGCCCAGATGGCCCTACCAGGCCGAGCCAGCTTGGCAGAGCCAAGCAGAGAGACTCTTGAGAGCGTCTGGCATCCAGCTCAGACCTGTTCAAACAACCCGGCAAAGAGCACGTGATCCTCACACTGCCGGAGAGAGAGACAGAGATTAACTCTCTCCATGCCTGGACTAAACTCACAGACACCAATCCTTCCTTGCAGAGAGAGGAACGAGTGAGGACATCGACATAGTGCAGCACAGAGACTTTACAGTCAGTGAGGAAAGCAGAACTAATACCTAGAGGGAGGTGCATGGGAAGTTGCTTCAAGAGTGAAGCTGAAAACTCTTTTAGAGAACCATGGTTGGGGACTGAGCTAATAAATTCCCTGTAATATATGAAGATATAGTCCAAAGGGGGATGTGAGGTTCTTATTGCAGCCAATGAACTGAAATACCTAAGTACAGACAAGTAAGTGTTGAAAAAGTACAACCTGATGAGAAACTAGAACCAAGAGAGAGGAGAGGCTGTGACCCAGAGCCCTGGTCCCAGGGAGAATGCTAGAGAACCTGAGTTGTCAGGAGAACCTGTGTTGCTAAGCACAGAAGAAGGGATTTTCTTTATTGCTGCAATTGAACTGGGCATCCTTAAAACAGGTACCCTGTGGACTGTTCATAACCCACCCAAGTGGCTGTGGGAAGGCTACTGGGGTGGGAGGGATCCACCATTAAGCTGGACTTTGCTCCGGGCGGCGGTTAATGGTGAGGCAGAAGACCCATAAAAACTGTATTTTTCTTACAGAAAATCCATGGTGTAAGCAAAAGAAACTTCTCTCCCTAAATGAACTGGAACAAGAGCTGTTTCTGAAGTGGTAAACTGACTGGAGGTCGAAGTGTTGTCTTTTGTATGTTGTCAGGGAGAATGAAATGGAGAGGTGGGGAAGGAGGGGTAGGCTGGGGAGTTCATTCTGGTTTTTCTTGAGTTTTTTTTCTTTTCCCTTTGTCTTAGATATATTAATAAAACTTCTTTGTACTTTATAAAGTTTGAGCCTGCTTTGCCTACTCCTAATCCTTATCTCACAACAAGCAATCAAGTAAATATAAGTAAGTGTGCTGGCATTTAGCCACAAACCTGAATAGGCGCACTGAAACCACTACAACCTGGTTACCCGCAAGAAGAACGATTTCCACTGGGGCCCTGAACAGCAACAAGCGTTTGCCCAGATCAAGCAGGAGATCGCTACTCACGCACTAGTGCTCAGCCCAGTAAGGACGGGACCAGAGGTGAGGAATGTGCTTTACTCTGCAGTCGGGAACAATGGCTTGTCCTGGAGCCTTTGGCAGAAGGTGCCTGGAGAGACTCAAGGCCGACCACTGTGATTCTGGAGCCAGAGTTACAGAGGGTCCGAAGCCAACTACACCCCCACAGAGAAGGAAATCTTGGCCGCCTATGAAGTTCAAGCCGCCTCGGAGGTAATTGGCACTGAAGCACAACTCCTCCTGGCACCCCGACTACCGGTGCTGGGGTGGATGTCTAAAGGAAAGGCTCCCTCTACCCACCACGCCACTGATGCCACATGGGGAAAGTGGATTGCACTTATCACACAGCGCGCCTGCATTGGAAATCCGAACTGCCCTGGGATCCTGGAAATAATTACAAATTGGCCAGAAGGTGAAAGCTTTAGTCTCACTGACGAAGAGGAGCAGGAACAAGTGACCCGGGCTGAGGAGGCTCCACCATACAACCAACTGCTAGATAAAGAAAAGTGCTACGCCCTTTTCACTGACAGTTCCTGTCGCATCATAGGGATGAACCAAAAGTGGAAAGTGGCTGTGTGGAACCCCACGCGACAGGTTGCAGAAACCACTGAAGGAGAAGGTGGATCGAGCCAATTTGCTGAACTCAAACTGTTCAGCTGGCCCTGGACATTGCCGAAATAGAGAAGTGGCCAAAGCTCTATCTTTACACTGATTCATGGATGGTAGCCAATGCTCTGTGGGGGTGGCTGGAAAGGTGGAAAAAGGCCAACTGGCAGCTTAGGGGAAAACCAGTCTGGGCGGTTGATGAGTGGAAAGACATCGCCATGCGGGTAGAGAAGCTACCTGTGAAAGTCCACCATGTAGGTGCTCATGTCCCTAAGAGTCGAGATAATGAGGAACACCAGAACAACAAGCAGGTAGATCACGCCGCAAGGATAGAGGTGGCACAAATAGATTTAGACTAGCAACACAAAGGGGAGTTGTTCCTAGCCCGATGGGCCCATGATGCCTCAGGTCATCATTGCAGAGATGCCACCTGTAAGTGGGCAGGTGACCAAGGGGTGGATCTAAGCATGGACAGCATCTCCCAGGTGATCCATGATTGTGAGACGTGCGCCGCGATCAAACAGGCCAAGTGGGCGAAGCTTCTATGGTATGGTGGACGGTGGTCCAAATATAAGTATGGAGAGGCTTGGCAGATTGATTTCATCACACTACCCCAGACCCGCCAAGGCAAGCGCTACGTTCTCACAATGGTGGAAGCCACCACGGGATGGCTGGAGACCTACCCTGTGCCTCATGCCACTGCCCGGAACACCATCCTGGGCCTCGAAAAACAGGTTCTTTGGAGACATGGTACCCCCGAGAAGATTGAATCCAACAATGGAACTCACTTCAAAAATAGCCTTATAAACACCTGGGCTAGGGAACATGGCATCGAGTGGGTGTACCATATCCCTTATCATGCACCAGCAGCTAGGAAAGTTGAATGGTGCAACGGCCTGGTTAAAACCACCTTGAAAGCACTGGGTGGGGGGATGTTCAAGAACTAGGAGACTAATTTAGCAAAGGCCACATGGTTAGTGAACACCTGAGGCTCCTCCAACTACACAGTCTGACCCCTTGCGAACAACAGATGGAGATAAAGTTCCAGTAGTACACATGAGAGGTATGCTGAGAAAGACTGTTTGGGTAAACTCTGCCTCAAGTAAAGACAATCCCATCCGGGGGGTTGTCTTTGCTCAGGGACCGGGCTGCACCTGGTGGGTGATGCAAAGGGATGGAGAGACCTGATGCATACCTCAAGGAGATCTTGTTTTAGGGTCAACTATCTATGACACCGTGCTTGCATCTGTGTCTGCATGTATGTATATAATTCGAAGGTTAAATTTGATGTAAGGTGTTTACATGGGAAAAAATTCAGGGTGGAGAATGTCGGGGTTTTGGATCTAGGTGGTTTTTTTTTGTTTTTGTTTCTTCTTCAGGAATTTTTTCTCCCAGGGGTTGCTGGGGAACTAATGACTGGTTACTTAAGAGAACAAAACTGCGTGGCCAGGGTCTTTCTCCTTGAGAGGGAGGGGGAAAATTTTCCTCAGGAGCAGGGACAACACGAGATTTCGGGAATGGAAAAAGCAATGGCGAGGGGAGGGCTGCCCCTCTTGCCCGGGACCCTCAGAGCCGAACGGTTGGAGCTGCTGCCTTGCTGAACCCATGGCCACTGAGAAACCAGCACGGAGCTGCCTTTCTTTCTGCTGTGAGTTTTCCCCACACCCCACCGGGAGCTGAGCTGCCACCAGACTATCTCTCCCCTGCTCCTCTGGCACCTCTCTGAGTTTTTGCTATGCTGTAACTGTGCTCCCCCTGCCCGCTAAGACTTTCTGCTGTTCCAGCTCGCTGTGTCCAAGGGTCCTGTTGCAGCACTGACACCAGCTGCCCCCTGAGGGTTTGTGAAACAAAGCCTTTCCTCCATCCCTCCCTGCCCCGGGCAGCCACCACTGCCATGTGCTACTTGAGCTGACGTCGGAGCGCCCCCCCCGCCCCTGGCAGCCACAGGGAATCATCGCATCCAGAGTGCCCCCTGCAGCCACAGAGGAACCATCATACCCAGAGCGCCCCCCTGCAGGCTGTGACTGAACCTGCACCAAAAGGGAAAGGTGCCTGAGGCCAAGCAGGCTGTCACTGGCTTTCTGGTTCTGTTTGTTGGTTAATGCCATAGTTCCTGTTATTTGTTAGCCTTGTTTTAGATATTAGTAAAGAACTGTTATTCCTATTCCCATATCTTTGCCTGAGAGCCTCTTGATTTCAAATTTATAATAATTCGGAGGGAGAGGGGTTACAGTTTTCCATTCCAAGGGAGGCTCCTGCCTTCCTTAGCAGACACCTGTCTTTCAAACCAATACATTTATCTTCTCAGGAAACTGTCCAGCGTCCAAGCATCATGGTTCCAGCATCATCTGGGCCAGGAGCTGATCCAAAACTCATCCACAGGAGGGGCCTTATGATTAGGAACCAAGGTACCAGTCATAAGTAATATGAAGGTCACAGATGAAAGGTGATCAAGATACAAAACTACTGTTGGATCAAAAATCCCAATTGGGACTTCACAACCGTAATATAAGGTATATACCTTGACAGAAGTGATGAAGGGATTTTATCTAATTTTTTGAAAGGTTTCTTACATCATTTGTGAAATAAGCATTCAGAAAAAAAGCCAACAAAAAACCAAACCAACAAACCAACCCAACAAAAACCAAAAAAACCCCTGATCATCAGCATATTATTTGTAGAACAAACCAGATCTGAAAAGCTTGTAGGAGTATAAATTTTGTATCTGTGCCTCTGTGTTCCCAAGAAACTATATAACAGTCTTTTTTATCCAGACATCTTCTTTCACTTGGCAATAAAGGATTGTAAGGTCTTGGGAAGCAGAGGTGCTGAATCCCCATTGGGACCTATGCTGCAGGAATGGAGGCTTACCATTAATGAAATAAAAAGGGAAGAGGGTACATGAGAAACCCGCTATTGCTTGAGATCTCCCACAAGTGCTAAGAGAACCCTACATGTTTTGATCTGGGGAAGCCAGCTACTTCTTCATGCTTTGGGTAGGAACAAGACTACTCCCCAGAAGGTTAACTAGTAGGACTTCATCGTCGTTGCATTTAAATGGCATGTAACTGGTGACTGTTCCCCCTTTCCCAGTAAGGGTATTGAAGCATTAACACTACATCTCTGAATTTTTACACACACACACTATTTGCAGAATAAATGGGGAAGGTTTAGGTTCTTATCCCCAGTTTCTGTGGAGCACACTGATATGAGACAACACATACAAAAATGGGGCTTCACTGCAGAATGAGATCCCTTGGAAAAGGGGAACACAGAGTGCAGCACATGCACATAGCTGGGGAGAAACTGAGCTCCTGTGAACAAGCAGGCTCTTCTGCACTGAGGAAGAGTCTGAAGGGCAGCTTTTAGGCAGTGTCACCAGTTAGAGGAAGCCATGAATCAGTATGAAAAAATGCTACCTGCTGTCATTTGACTCCTGCTCTCTGGGAAACAAGACTTTTCATTCTTGTAGGATAAACAAACAGAACAACATAGGACTCTGTTGTCTACCTGTTTTCCTAACTGCTGTCTTTGTTGCTGCTGGTTGGCATGCTACTTGGATCAAAGACTGGGAACAAATATTTTCCTATCTTCACCCAGCAACATTATCATTAAAAAGAATCAAAAACCACTCCCCACCTTCCTTCCCCACCAGGGAAGGTTTTGCATCATGCCCTTCCTGCACTGAGTCAAAAGGCAGCAGCAATCTCTTCTGTGTATATTTCCAACAGCTGCTAAATGCCATAAGTCAAACAACAAGGCTGAAACTCTATCAAAAAAACCCAGATAATGTGAAGCTGGAAGAGTATTTGAGAACATGGGATGTGAGTTTCCCAACAGTTCTGACTTTCTTTTCTAATCGGTTCTCACTGCTATCCCGTTATTTGCTCAGAGCAGGTCTACGTGGGATGAATAAATTAGTCTGCACCATGTCACCAGCCCAGCTACCTTCCTGAATATTCAAATGCAAAATAAAATCAGCCTCTTGAATAAGGGCACTAGAAAGTGTCTGATATTAAGCATCTCTTTAGATCCTCATTATACTTGAATACTAGTCAACCCTATACCCCTGTGGATTAATTTATTAGGACAGACCTGACATGGCTGCTGGTGATTCTATTTAGATTGATTGGATATGAAAAACATAATCAGGCCATGAAGGGTAGAATGAAAGCCACTGTCACTATGTTTTCCAGCCTGTCTCTAACTGAAAGGCGAAGTTCAGTAGTCCATCTGTCATCTACAGCATATGGACTTTTGAGAAAAATCAGTGTTAGGACTTCACTGAGACAGAGATTTGGAGGGTCCAGCATTTACACCCCATTTAACAATTTCCTTACCAGTGCTCGTTTTCTTTGCATGTTTTGAGGGTTGAGGATTTGGGACACTGTCATGGTCAGTGATTTATCATCCAGCAACTGTGAAGCTTCCATGTACAGTCTAATCTTCAACATAAAACAGCAAAATACAAATCTTCAAGCATGCACGTTTTGATGCAACATCCATTTGCCTTCACATGCCACATCAAAAACAACTGTCCTAGTGATTGCTGTCCTGATCTGAATGCTGAAAAACCTACCCTGAAGATAAGACAGAAATGTTCTCTGATCCGTCTGCTGCAAACCATCACAAGCCCAACCCTCAGGCTCCACACAGAACTCAATGTTTTAGAGGATCAGTTCTCCTTGAACTTTTTCTCCAACATGATTAAGCAATGCTATTTGAATACTGGAGAACCACCTGGAACATACAGGACCTGCAAACCTGTATTACCTGTATTAAATTTGTAATGTGATCATCTGCGCTCTGCTGAGCCTGTTGAGATCCTGGGAAGATATTAATAACTTTGACTTAGGAAGAAAACTGGAACAATAAAAAAATACAGTAGGTATTTTACATCCTACACCTGGCACAGCACTGACAGCAGGAACTGGAAAGAATAGTGGAAAAATGTGTGTATTAGAAATAAATAGTGGAAAAAGAACATTGATCTTACAATGGCAGCTGACAAAATGGCAGGTTGAGGCTGGCTACATTTTTTAAGGGAAATGTATTTTCTAGGAAGACAATACAAACCTCTTGAATATGAAAACACCTAACTGTGCAAAAAATCAGAAGTGCATTTTAAATGTTCCCCTTGTCTAATAGGAGAATTTTCCTGTAATTTGAAGCCTTGTCTGCATCTTTCACAGAATAGAAAATCAGAGCTGTTTAACTATATTGATCTGGTTGCTAAACAACTGATAATTGATCTTCTCGAGGTTTCAGTAATGTGTACTTAAAGCAGTGAGCTTGTTACCTTTCTGTTTGAAAGATCAGGCCTGAATATTATCCACATATTTAAAATGGAAAAAAAGCCTCAACAACCCCAACTTAAGAAAACAAGTTTAAAGACAGATTTACTGATCAAAATGTGTGTTTTAAAAAAAAAAAGTTTAAAAAGCATAATTGTGTATGGACATGATTCAGATTGCTTCTATAGGCTGAAAATTTCCACCAGGAAGCTGAAGTTAATTCTGTTAAAAATATCAATTCTAGTATTAACTCTCTTTGGGGGTATGATGATACAAGTCCTCTCACCACGTACTCCATCCAGTCTTTACTTACTGGGCTTTGAGGTCTGCTCTGCATTCTAAAACCCTTTCCTTGTTTAAATGTGTCTTTTGGATTTATCCTACTTGCAATATTCAGCTGCTGCCTCAGTCACCATCGACCCAAGCGTTTGTTCAGTGTGCTCAAGAAAACCCAACAGACTATTCCATGATGCTTATGCCAGAGCATAAGAAGAAGTCCAAATATCTGATAGAATAAATTCCACTCTATAAAATGTTGGAATTAATTTATGATTTAAAGATCGTAAGTCAGTATTGTGCAAAGCCTGTTTTAATAATATTCCTGTGAGGGAGGGCTACAAATGGTAGTGCCCCAGGAACTGTTGTGGATACTCTCATATTATTTTTGAAAGCTTGGAACTAATTTCTAGGTCATATAATCGATCAAACCTTTTATTTTTGCCAAATAGATTTCCCTAATAGTAACTTGAGCAATATACACAATTAGAACTGAGATCAGCTTCAGTTTTGGTTTAAAAGTTTTCACAGTTACTGCCAAAATTTAAATCTCGCTTTGCCTGCCAAAATAAACATAATTCAGTTTTCCTCTTTTCCTTTCAACTGCTACCAAGGATAACCAGGTTTAACATAGATTTGAAATACGTGAGCCATAAACCCCATGCCCAGTATACAGAGTACACACTACTACCAGGAGTTAGTAGAGGAGAGCAATCAGTAGCTCAAAGGTAGCTTTCATTATAATCAAGAACTGCACACACCTACATTATGACATTCTGCTTTGTGTTGTCAGTTCTTTCTCAAAGGGTTATTTTTGAAGAAATGTTCAACTACCACATCTTTTAAGGGAAAGAACTGAAAGCACTTTCAGGTACATTTAGGTGACAACCTCAGTGCCCTTCCATGTCCAGAAGTTTCTGTATTAGCACTGTGAAATCCTCTCATTCTTCTCCATGGCATTCATGCAATTTGAAGCAATCTGGGGGGTGTTGTTATCCAAGTCATTTGCAGCACCCTATATCCCTTTCTATACTTTACCAAGTGCCTCAGGTCTTGTACAAACTTCAGCTCTGAGTGCTCTTTGTCTTTGAGAAAATTTGAGTGTAGTGAGACCTCTTTGGGAAGGCTTGTCAACTTGAAGAAGAAAAATTCTATCTGTGGCTTATGCATAAAAAATTGTAACATTTTGATTAATCTAGGATGACAGAAAAACAGGAAAACCTTAAAATCCACTTAATGGCTTTGATACTTGGACTTTGGAAAAGGCCATGGCATGTCAGTCAGAGGTATGCCTGTAATTGGCTATGTGGTAGCATAGGAGAGGATTGCTAGAAAGGTGCTTTATTCATCCCACTCTGCTTGTTCGTGGACAAAATTGGCAACTCTTTCCCCAGCTTTTTCTGAGTTCTCTGTTACAAGAACACAGAGAACCTATATACATAATTTCCTCTTTAATCTCTATAGGAAGTCTGTGCAGGAGGGAAACGTCTAGGGCCACACAATTTTCACCTGAGCCATATATTTCTGCCATTGGGTACTTGCAGTATATTTGACATTGTGAGTTTAATTTTCAAGTATTAACCCTGCAGCCTTAGTGATCTGTAAGAACAGCTACATCATGGAATTTCCTAGACCTTTCTATAATGAAATATATGTGTATATATATACACACACAGAGAAAGGAGCACAAAAATTAGGCCTTTTGAGCTCCAATGACTTGTTAACAAAGCCAAGCTGTGTGACCATATTTCAGATTCTGAGACTGTTTGACCACTCATGTGTGCACCCAAGTGCTCCAGTTGCTGGCAGAATTGCACAGGAGGGAAATCCACCGGAAATCTGTTGACTCTCCTTCCAAAATCAGCAGTTAAGAGCCTGTAAGAAATTCCTCTTTCCCATAAAGAAAATCTTAAGCCTAGATTCTCAAACTGTGGCTCAACAAGACATTTGTTCAGGGTTATTTGGAGTTTAAGGTGTTCCAGCCACATCATAACACCCAGTCCCTGTTGTGCTGACAGCACTGTTCACAGGCTGTGTTGAGAACTGAAGAGCTGATTGGGCTTTGCAAGGGCAAGCATTAGAAGCTACAACATTTTCCCGACCCATTTTAAAAGAGCATTGTCCAAAACCAGCAGTGCTGGTGCCACTGGGAGTGGAAGAGCAAGGGGAACATGCAAATTGTATGGGCATGAACAAGCATTCGGGACCAGGAACTACAGCTGTGCATCAAGCTCTGCTGCGCTCAGGGCACCACCAGGTCACTGCAGCAGAACAAAGTGCAGTTTATATCACCTCTATCAAGCAGGAGGTATATTCACATTGCCTGACCAATCTGAAATGGTGTTAGGTCATAGAGAGTTAGAGTTCAAAGCATTGTCTACCATCATTACAAAGTAATAATCTGCCTGTGTGAAGGAATTTATGCAAATACAGAGATGCCATTGTTGCCTTTTCCCCTAGCCTGGAAAAGAAACTTGAGATCATTTTAGCAAGGAGGTAATATAAAAGGGGATCTTTATTTTGAAGGTCTTCAGGAGCAGTTATGGAAAGGTGTCCATAAAAGCCCACCCCCTCCAGGGGTGAGGACATATTTATAGCTTTTAGGAAATTAGCATAATTGATTAAAAGCACCAATTAGAAGAGCAAGTGGTGATTCAATTCCCCCCCAAGTCCAGCTCCTTCTCTGGAGCCCCCCTCTCAGCACTGGCTGTACTTTGTTTATGAAAATGTACCTCAGAGTTGTTCTCGGCCTTGGTTCCCAGGAAGAACCGAGATAGGACAGGGCCTAGTACCCCCTGGGGCTTGGAGCTCTGGAATTTGTTTTGTCTTTCTGCTTAGGGAAAGGCCATGGAAAAGTACTGGAAAAACTAGCTATTAATACAATAGGCTATAGAGCTACAAATATATGTGCAAAGAGTACAGAGAACATATAAAAGAAAAAAGGCAGAAACCAAATGGCATCACCATGACTCTTTACAAGAAAAGATCTAACCTGTACCAGCACAAGAGTGCCAATATAATGACTTCAAACTAGTGCTTTGGTGTTTAAAAAAAAAAATAAAATGCACTTCAAGACAAAACAGTTATCCCAGGAGGAAGAAAAGGCACGAAGCCCAGGACTATGGTCTGTTAGCAAGTCATCCCTCTCCATATATATCAAAAAGTTTGAGCATTCCTGCAGAATCCCTTCACAATTTAACCTGATGTTCACTGTATGGGTGAGACACTCCCAAATTCATGTGTGATCTTTGCAACTCTGCATTTGACTAGCATAGCTCATGCAAAATTAACTGGTTTTGCATGCCTATGATTTTCAAAGTCACGATACAGCTAAAGCAAAAGATGGCATCACTGGAACACTAATCAGTTTGCTTCTCGCTGGGGAAAGTTCTGTGCCAAGAATCTAATGCCTATTTTAGCAAATAATGTAGTGCAACGCATAGCTCTGTAAAGGACAGCAAGTGGTGCTGAGAACCCAAAGTCCTCAATATAAACCCTTCATAATGTTTACTTAAGAAAATCTCTGCTTTGATCTGGTCGACTGAGTGTGTTGGGTAGGCTCCTGGAGTGCCTCTTCTCACAGGCTGCAGGAAGCAGCTTAGTTTGTGCCTGAAGTGGAATTGATTTTATGTGTCCTATGACTACTCCCTGATACCAACCAAAACAAGGGAAGTAAAGACAATTAGAAGATTTGCTTCAAAAGCACAGTCCTGCATCTAAAACCCTCCAGATCAGACACCATCCACAGAAAAAGAATGCAAGAATAATTTTGTAAAGAAGATAGGTTCAGTCTTTTTCCCATCCTCTGACCCCTTTACATTCTTATACTAAACACCTGAGCAGTTTTATGCATGAGAGGCAGTTTCCAACTTCAAACAGAAAGTTAAAAATCACCTTAAGGCTGGCAAAGTCCAGAAAATTTTAGCATGGAAGGAAATAGTAATTTTGAGAAGACAGCTGAGCTGGCAGTTGTGTTTAATTAAATAGTAACCTAATGCCAGCTTTTTGCAACAATGTTCCCATTCAGAGATATTAAAATTATTTATTAAAATTCTAATTCCTTTTTTACCTATAAGAAAAGTAGACAAGTCCTAGAAAGACAAAGTGGTTTGAGCAGGTCAGTAGCAGAGGAAGGAGTGAATTCAAACCTTGCAGATTCCTGTGGTAGCTCCGTCTGCACTGTGCATGCAGGACAGCCGTGCATAAAGAAAATGACTCACCAGGAAACATTCCAGGTTTTCTGCATGTAAATGATTGCTGCTTCAAAACCAGTGGATGATGGATGCTGAAAATAGCATTTGAATCCTCATCTTTCATGTATCAGTTAGTGAGGAAAGAGATTTCCAAGAACTGTCACCCACTGCAAGCAGCCAAAGCGTGACTTCTTCCAAGAGGAAGGAAATCAGTAGGAAAAAAACAGTACTTCTTTGATGCGATCTTGTTGCACACAAACAAATGCACATGAAATTTGGCTCCCCTAAGTACTGTAAGGCTCAAAGAGCAAGAAACCATTTCCTTGCTCAGTATTCATACCCAGGATGGCACTAGCTCTTTTTTAGATTTCTCGCAGGCAAGCGATACGTCTTTTTGAGTAAAAATTATTTTTAATGCCCTCTTTCTGCTCCTATGGTATTTTCTTGCTGATAGTCACCCATACTTCCAAAACCTGTGTAGCCATGTACTTCCTCCCCTCCATCCCTGCTACTCTGCCTTTCAGCCCTTGAGTTATTCCCTTTCACTCTTCCCAACAGCAAGACACATGGAGCTCACAAGAGATACTATGTCCTCAGTCACAGTTTGGGTGGCTGGAGCAGCATCTCTTCTACAAAATAAAATGTTGCACTTGCAGAGAAAATTCGGTGATGACCTGGAGGGCACAGAGCAAGCTCAGCAAGGGTACTCAGAAATTTTAGAATCATAGACTCATTAAGGTTGGAAAAGTCTTCCAAGATCATCAAGTCCAGCCTTCAACCAAGTGCTACTAAAACCACTAAACCATATCGTGAAGAGCCACATCTACTCATTTTTTGAACACTTCCATGGATGGTTACTTCACCCCTTCCCTAGGAAGCCTGTTCCAGGACTATGCTGAACAGTCACTCTAGTCACTAAAAGTCATTACATATCTTTGTGTGGCCAAATATTGTTTTCACTTATCTCGATTGTTTTACTTTTTGGTAGAACTATCATTTAATAAAAATTGGTTTTGACATAAGTCTGTAGCAAGTCCCTTTTTTTTCCTGCTAAAAAATTAAAATTATAAAAATGCTTCCTGGAATCTGTCTGAGAGGTCTATGGCAAGGGCTGAGGATAAAGTCTAACTTTGTCCATCACAAATGTTCCCCAGCTAGATTTTAGGCCTTCTGTATATTCTATAAGAATTTTGCTTAACAGGAATCTGGAAAGGAAAAGTGCTGCACTGTTTTTTAATTTGGAATCCTCTGAGAAAATACTTCTTTTGGTTGATTCACTGGTGAGTAAGCGATCATCACAGAGGAATGTAAGCACTGGGTTTTATCTCAACTATACATTAATATTTCTTGCTGCTTTTCCCACCAAGTTAAGCTTGCTTTGCTTTGTGTGTCCTGAAACTATTTCACTGAAATGGCAGTGCATCGTCTTTAGTTAATGATTGTGTTGCTGGACTTCAGAGCTGGCTCAGAATAAATTTTTGCAATCCTCAAGGGTGATTGCCTTGCCCTCCTTAGCATTGTTTAGGATCTGCCTTTAAATAGGGCTATGGCTACAGTCACCTGTGACTGCATAGCCCACAAACAGGTAAATTAAACTAAGAAGATAGTAATGACTTTGAAGACAAGTGGCATCTGTTTGATTCCTTAGACCAGACTGATTTCAGGAAAGAAAAATTTAAAGCAGAAGTTGCTGTCTAGAAGGGGTATCTGCTGTAGTGTGTTAACATATTTGGGGAGCAATCTTTCATGTACACAACTGGGCAGCTTCTGAGGGCAGTTATAGTGCCTCCATTATATATAATGGACAATACTGCAAGAAAAAATACCCAACAATTCTAGTTTCTTGCCATACAAAATAGTATTTTAAGGCCTCAGCATAAATATTCGTAAGATACCAAAATATGCTTAACTTAAATTAAAAATGTTTATTCTTTACAACATTATTAAAAAAAAAACCAATCCAGACCCAAACAATCCATCCCACAAATCTGCTAATGTGATATCCTTTGGGTAGGAAAAGTGACACAGGGTGTACACCTGGTGTGTGTCAGAACATTAGTTTTATGCATTTATGCATCTTATGGTGGGGCAGAAGGAAGGGAAGAGGAGACTTCTTGGAGACAAAAGTATTTTGGGTGGGCACAAATTTTACAGGTAATAGCTTGTAGTGCAGCCTGTGCTTGGCAGCTCTGTGAATAATGAAAGCCAGGGTAGGTCTGACTGTTCTATGAATCTCTCTTGATTCTTACAGAGAACAACATAAATTCTTACAGTGAATAACATGAACATGACCAGTGACAGCTGGGTTTGGGATTATTTGGGTTTTATCCCTCTCCCCCATGTTGTGGTTTATGAGGTTTGGGGATCAAAATTAGGTATAAACATTAATTTTGTAGTCAAGATTATTTGATTTTGTTGTGAGATAAGGATTAATAGTAGGCAAAGCAGGTTTATACTTTAAGGAATACAAAAAAAAAAAAAATTATTAACAGACTTAGAATAGGAATACTAATCATGCATTAATACCAAACCTTTCAGAACACTCTTTTTCCCCTCCCCACCTTTTCCATTTTCTTTCCTACTGACTATACAAAAGGTAACACTTCAACTTATAGTTAATCCACCACCTCTGGAACAAAACAGATTTCTTAATTCATGTAGAGAGAGAAGCTTTCTTTTGTTTTATCATGTTGACCTCCATAGGAAACATAGTTTCCATGGTTATTAGCTTTCCAGCAAGCAACCCTCCCCTTGAAGGGAGACATTTGCTGCTCCAGACCCCTTCCCATTTCAGTAGCTTTCCCAGGGCTACTACCAATGGACATATGATGGTCATTGAGGTGTTCTTTTTGAGAGTAAATGTTTCTACTACAGTGGCAACGACATCCCCTTACTTCATCATCGGCAACACAAGTCTTCTGCTGTTTCCTCTTTTAGACCATTATTCATATATTACTGGGTATACTACAGCCAACTTTATCAACATGTTTTTTACAAAAGAACTTTCAGTATTGAAGCATTCCTCATCTCTTCCTTCTTTGAAAATAAGCTTAGTTATATTCATTAACTTAAAGTCTCTATGTTGTACCCTTCGTAGGTGCCTTTATTTTTGTGCTCTTTTTGTGTGGGAGGAAAAAATGAATGCCCCCAAAGTCCCATTCTGATATTAGAACAGAACAGTTAATTTGTCTTTTTGGCTGGGTGATGGTCACGTGGGTTTCGCCGGCGTGGTTTGAATGTTATAAGTTCATGCCTGAACCAGAGGAAAAGATCCCGTCTGTGCTGCCCCCCCATCCAAGCTGTGTTTTAGTCGTAGGGGCCCGGCGGGACTGCACCCGTGCTGTAAGAAGTTGATCCAGGCTTTTTTTTTTTCTGCGCCGTGCCGCCCGGGGCCGCCCAGCAGGATTCACATCCGAGCTCCGCGGGAGAAGCCCAGTTTGAGCTCCCTCTCTCCGCCGGGCCGCATGGGGACGCCCAGCCGGAGCCCGGTCCGAGCTCCTCTCTCTCTTGTGCCGAGTTCACTGAGGGGCTACCCAGGCAGGGCACTCCCGAAGTCCACGGGGTCCGACCCCAAAACCTCTTCCCGACGGGCCGCGCTGCGGAGAGGGGACCAGCCTGGCCCAGGGTAGGCGAACGGAGCGGGCGAAGTTCCTTGGCCAGGGGCAGCAAGATGAAGCGGCTTGGGTTCTCTCTCCCCTCCCCCTCCCCGCGCCATGCAGGTTGGCAGCCCCAGGCTATGTGACCTGGGGAGACCTTACCCAGCTCTGGCGCAGAGAGGGAGAGTGACTTCTTTCCTCAGCGAACCGGAAGCCTCAAAGAGAACTTCTTCAGATGTTCTCCTGGTTTTATGAGTTTTTATGTAGGCGGAGTTTTATGCTGGCTACCTCATTTCCGACTCCGCCTCCTCTTTCTACACCGGGAATTTTTAACAGCAATTACTCCATGACACCCCAGTAAGGACATTTCTTCAATATGAGTTCTAAAGATAGTATAAAGGTTAAATTGATCACTGTGGACATGCATATAAGCAATTTGTTTTCACTAATTATGTTTTGAATAACACTTTTCAGTTAAACCAGTAAAACTCCAAGTTTAGACCGCCCCCACTGAGGTCTCTGCCCCTCGCGCCTCCCACTCCGAAGTTCCCACCCCCAGGCATCCGGTTTCCCACGCCTCCCCTTCCGGTTCCCCCAATATAGAACCCAGAAGGGGGAGAGCCAAGGCCTACCGGAAGTCACATCAAGAACCCGGAGGCCCTTTAGGGAAGCAGGCCCAGGCCCCCTCTAGCTCATTCCATCTAAACCCTGAGGACCTGGGAGCCGAGGTCAAAATATCTGAAGGGAACAATGAAATTTTTGCAGCCCTGGTGCAGTTCGGGGGTGGAAGAGGGGGGACAAGGACACAAATGGGAGCCAATCCCAATCAATAGTATTAACAACTTGGGCAAAGCTATTGGTGATTACGGGCTTGAGTCACCAGTGACTAAAGGCATGCTGAAGGCAACCTTTCGGTCAAGTATACTGGTTCCAGAGGACATTAAACTGATCATGGAAAGTATATTATTAGACACTCAATATTGGGTTTGGGATCGGGCATGGCGCAGGCTGCTCATGGAATTGCTAGAGCAGTATAAAGGGAAAGAAAACCGCGCGAATATTACAATGGACCATTTAAGTGGAGAGGGAGATTTCAGTACAGGACAAAAGCAGGCTGAGAAAATCACTAAAGATGTGTTATTAGACATTCAGCAAGCGGCGCTGAGAGCCCTGCTAACACTACCAACAACAGCAGTGCCCTCAGAAGGGTATGCAGCAATCATGCAAGGGCCCACTGAGGGATTCTCAGACTTTGTGGAAAGGATAAAGGCAGCCCTTGCCAAACAAGTTGAAGATCCTGTCAATCAGAGGCAAATTTTAGGATCTTTAGCATTATCAAATGCTAATGCAGACTGTAAGGCTGTACTGAGAACACTCCCACGAATACCAAAGCCGACCATCGAAATGATGGTAGAAGCATGCGCAGAGGTTGTTCCATCTGTACCTCCTCCATCAGCCCCTCCAACCCAAATTTCAAAGAAGGGATTTGTGTCAGCACCAGCAACTAACACGGGAGTTGTGGGACAATCAAAGTGCTTTAATTGCGGGAGCCCACATCACTTTGCTCGCAGTTGTCCGAAACCTCGGAAAACTAACTACTCTTTTCCTAAGTCTCCCGCAGGTCCTGGAGTGGCACACTGCCCGTGTGCACACCAACCACCACCAGTGGGAAACGGGCAGTGCAGCGCGGATCAGCACCGCGCGATGACACAAAATTAAATGCTGTCACCACCAATCCACCGGCCGCTCCAGAGGATCCTGCTGCTATAACACCAACAGAGAGAGGAGACGCTCCGAGGCCCCGGGGCAAGAAACTAAATCTAGTAAGTGCGGCTCCCCAACATATAACAACCACACATTTCATCAGAGTTAAAGTACATTTGCAAGCTGACATTTTTAACCGGACAGACCTTTTAATAATCGGGAACGTGGAGAAAGGGCCTCCTGGTGTGTTTATACTTCCAGAAGTTGTTACCGTCTTCCCAGGAGACGCCTTTGAGATTCATGTTTGCTGCAATAATCCTCCGTGGTTTATCCCGAGAGGACAATGGCTGGCCAACGCCATCCCTCTCCCATCATACTGGGAACGGCAAAGACGCACTCCTGCAGTGTGTTGGACACAGATAGTGGGCACAGACCGACCCCGAATCAGCTGCCGTCTTAACAACGGCGGGTCAACGGTACAAAGAAGCGGGATGCTAGACACCGGCTCAGACGTCACAATAATTGCTGAGTCGGAGTGGCCACCTCAGCGGGGCCTCCGCCCTGCTGAGGGAAAGATAACTGGAGTTGGGGGGTCCACGTCCTCACAGAGGAGCACCAACAATATAGTGATCGAAGGGCCCGACAGGCACACAGCCACCATTCGCCCGTTTGTGGTTCCTTTTGGCTTTACTCTGTGGGGACGAGATCTTCTTTCTCAGTGGGGGACTCGCTTGGAAATTCCTGCGCCCCCGGTGCAGGGTTTCTAATTGGGGCCACTGAGGGGCGCGACACCCACACCGGGCCACGCTTGTCGTGGACAACTAATAAGCCTGTGCGGGTGGAACAGTGGCCCCTTAAAGAGGACAAACTGAGCGCCCTCGAGTCCCTCGTGGAGGAGCAACTTTCCAAGGGACATGTTGTTCCATCTGACAGCCCTTGGAACTCCCCGGTTTTTGTTATTTGTAAGTCTGGCAAGAACCGGTGGAGGCTCCTCCACGATCTGAGAGAGATAAATAAAGTCATTGTAGACATGGGACCCCTCCAACCAGGCCTACCATCGCCTGCTATGCTCCCAAGACAATGGCCACTGGCAGTAATTGATATTAAAGATTGCTTCTTCAGTATTCCGCTTCACCCAGAGGACGCACCAAGATTCGCGTTCTCAGTACCGTCGACCAATAGGGAGGCTCCCCAGCGACGCTACCACTGGACCGTCCTCCTGCAAGGGATGAAAAATTCACCTGTAATTTGCCAGTGGTACGTCGCTCGGATCTTGTCACCTGTCCGACGAGCCTTCCCTAAATCCATGATATACCACTATATGGACGATGTGTTGGTCTGTGCCCCATCAGAAGATTATTTAAAAAAGACTCTAGATCAGACTGTGAATGCCATCCAAAGTGCCGGGATGGAAATCCATCCTGATAAAGTGCAGCGTACCTGCCCATGGACCTATCTTGGCATCCGAGCGAGCGAGAGGACCGTCGCACCCCAGCAGCTCACCATCAAAGACGAGCCCAAAACCCTCCGCGAACTGCACCAACTCTGTGGATCTATCAATTGGGTTCATCCACTGCTGGGGCTGACGACGGCAGACCTCGCCCCCTTATTCCATCTTCCCAAGGGCGGTGAGGGACTAGACTCACCGCGTGAACTCACTCCGGATGCTAGGGAGGCTGTGGGTAAGGTACAGCGAGCGCTTTCATCTCGGCACGCTCACCGGGTGGCACCTGAGCTGCCTTTTCGATTTTCCATTTTAGGCCAGACACCTTACTATCATGGGCTCATTTTTCAGTGGGATGAGAGGTCGAAGGAGCCCCTCTTAATAATAGAGTGGGTATTCCTCCCTCATCAGCCATCCAAAAGTATCACAATGCCACAAGAACTGGCGGCAAAGTTAATTACTCGAGCTAGGTCAAGGCTCCGCACCTTAGCAGGGTGCGATTTTGCATGCATCAATGTGCCTTGGAAAGAAGAGGATTTTGAAAGCTTACTTCAGACCAGCAAACACCTCCAGTTCGCTCTTGACAGTTTCCCAGGCCAAATTAGTAGCAAAAAATTGAAACATCATTTGTTCAATTTGAACTTCCATTTGGCCCCAAAGTTTTTACAAAGTAAGACCCCATTAAATGCTCTGACAGTGTTTACCGATGGCTCAGGGTCCTCTCATAAGTCAGTTTTGACTTGGAAGGACCCTAGGACCCAGAAGTGGGAGTCTGAGGTCCATGTGGTGGAAGGATCCCCACAAATTGCAGAATTGGCAGCCGTAGTCAGAGTGTTTGAGAGGTTCCAGGAATCTCTAAATTTGGTAACCGATTCGGCATACGTGGCTGGAGTAACTGCAAGAGCTGAACATTCTTTATTAAAGGAGGTTTCAAATGAAAAATTGTTTGGCTTGCTCTCGAGATTAGTTTTCCTTCTCTCCCACCGAGAGCAACCGTTTCATGTGATGCATGTGAGGTCGCACCAAGAGCTCCCTGGTTACATATCAGAAGGGAACCGCAGGGCGGATGTCTTGGCTATGGCTGTGCAAATGGCAAATACACCTGATGTCTTTGCACAGGCCAAGCTCAGCCACCAGTTCTACCACCAGAACGCCCCTGCCCTCCGAAGGATGTTTCATCTACCTTTGGAGCAGGCAAGGGCCATCGTGGCGACATGCCCCAGCTGTCAATCCCATCAGATACCATCCTTGAACCCCGGGGTAAACCCTCGCGGACTCAACAGCTGCGATGTCTGGCAGACAGATGTCACACACATCCCAGAATTTGGGAGATTAAAATATGTTCACCTATCAATAGACACCTTCTCAGGTGTGATATATGCCTCCGCCCATACCGGCGAAAAGGCAAAAGATGTCATTAAACATTTCCTAATGGCCTTTTCAGTACTTGGAACACCAAAAAGTATTAAAACCGATAACGGACCCGCATATACCTCAGCCCAATTTCAAGAATTTCTCCAGTCGTGGGGAGTGGCCCATTCCACCGGCATTCCACACTCCCCCACTGGGCAAGCAATAGTGGAACGAGCACATCAAACCCTCAAAAGGGTCCTTCACCAGCAACAGGGAGGTACAGAGACCAGATCGCCCATTGAGCGACTCTGTAAGGCGCTCTTCACAATTAATTTTTTGAATTGTTCCAAAGAAGAGCCCGTTCCCCCTGTATTCCGACATTTTTCGAATTCGGCTTCATGTAAACTAAAAGAGAATCCGTCGGTGCTGATCAAGGATCCTGAAACCCATCAGATTGAGGGGCCCCTTCCACTAATCGTTTGGGGCCGAGGATATGCCTGTGTGTCTACGACAAAAGGTCCAAAGTGGGTCCCTGCCAAGTTTGTTAGACCCTATAGGCCAATTAACCATGTCCAAGTAGGAAATCTTCCAGGTGTGACTGCCCCGACAACGGAAGAGGCAGAACAGCCCCAGTCAGCCTGGAAAAGAAGAAGACGCAAAGGCCAGAAGCCAGACACGACAGAAGACCCTAAGAAAGCCCTTTCCTGAAAACCAAGAGTTTCGTCCCGAACGGAGGAGAAACCCGAGACAAGAAGCCTGAATAGACACGTGTCAATTCCCCTCCCCTGTTTACCCCTCAGACTTTCCTTGTGTGTTTCCCTTACCCCTACCCCTGTACTACCCCACAGTTAAAAAAGAGGGGGAGAGAGAGAGTCTAATATGAATTTGACATGAGTTTGTTTTCTTTTAGTTAATCCAGCAGAGAAAACCTGAGAGATGAGAACATCAGTTCGTATTGTGCTACCACTCCTTCTGGTAGTCCAGTGGATGCAATGGGGAAATCCGTGGCTAGTGGGACAACCGAAAGAAAATGTGTGGGTGATGTTAGCCAAGTCCATTGGTCAACAAGATTTCTGTCTAAACACCTACGCGACAGAAAATCCGATGTCGACCTGCCTGGTAGGGATTCCCTGGACACCTTTAGAATACAAATCCACTTTTCTCGAAGCCCACCCAGCTTATGCATGGGACGTGTGGATGCGGACCCTTCCACAAATGCACGCTGAACCCCAGGAATTGGATTTAGTGGGGTCAGCACAACCTTATTTTTGCACTAAGTTTAACCCTACCTATGATTGGCTAGCCCCATCGGTTAGAAGGAATAATCCCCAAATTGGCGAGCCAGACAAGGACGTGTCGGCGATTGATCAGAAATTATATGTCAAAGGTACTTGGTGCAGCTTTGCTGAAAATACACGGTCCGCATCTGTCATGTACCCCAGGGAGCTCCCTAAAGGAGTGTTCCTGATCTGTGGGGACCGGGCGTGGGCGGGAATCCCTCCTCGTCTGCATGGAGGCCCGTGCACGCTCGGCCGTCTGTCTATGCTGACACCGGGAAGGACCCAGCTACTAGCTTGGAAGAATAACTCTAATTTGGCCCGCCAAAAAAGAGCCACCCATGAATTAGATCAAAATTGTGATAGCAGAGTTACCTCCTGGTCCTTCTCCAAGAGGGTTGCTGCTTCGATATTTCTACCTTGGGTGGCAGCACCTAAGGCCCTCGGTGAGCTTACTCACCTTGAGTGTTGGGTGGGCAAACAAGCCAATTTAACATCCAAAGCACTTGCGGACCTCCTTGCCGACGAAGAGACAACCAGGCAGGCAACATTACAAAATCGAGCTGCTATTGACTTTCTCCTACTCGCGCATGGCCACGGATGTGAAGAATTTGAAGGACTTTGTTGTTTTAACCTCTCTTCACATTCCCAGAGCATCCACAAAACCATACAACAGATGCAAGACCAGCTTCATCAACTCCGTGAGGAAAATAAAGACTGGCTGGACAATTTGTTTCATGGTTGGGGCATCTCTGACTTGATTGGCCAAATTCTACGGACTCCTTTATGGACTTTTCTCATTATTTTTATTGTCTTATTCTTTCTGGGATGTTTTAAAAGTTTTGTTGTTGCTTTCGTTAACAATACACTTTCTTTAAAGAAAAAAGAAGGGGGAGATGTGGTGGTGCTTGAGGTCCCGAAGGGCTCGGTCTCCCCCGAGAAGCTGTGGAATAAAGGTGCCCAAGTTTAAAGTCTCCCCTGGGGAGGAGACACAGGTGGTTTTGCCCCGCAGGGGGGTTGAGTTTCTCAGGGGTGGTTCCCTCTGTTATTCCATTTGTTGATACACCTGCCACTCTCCTGCCACTCATATTCTGCTTCCAGAAACTTCTGTTACACTCAGTTATTGATTTGTTCCCCCTATTGTCTGTTATTCCCCCTCCTCCCCCTTTTCTCCCCAGTTGGTCCCCTTCCCTTGGTCCCTCCCTGGTTCGTCCCCCATGGTGTTCTGTGATTGGATAAGACCCTCAGAATAAAGGTCGGTGCTCAGAGCTGTTCTGGGTCTTCTGACCCCGGACACCCTTGAGTGCAGTTTGCCTATGTGCTTCTGTGTCTCGAATTACTCCGCGCGGCAGAAGACCCCTCCCCGTTTTCTCCAGCCACGTAGCTGACAGCCTGCTCCTAGCGAGCGACTCGCAGCTGGGGACATCCGATTCCCCGCAGCCCTGGACTTGGCGCTTGGCAGTCAGGGACGCCGAAGGGTTGCTGGCCACTACCCTGGGGCCAGCTGTCGACGCCCGGAACACCGGCGAGCTGCGTCAGTCCTGGGTTAGGCCGGCGAGCCGCGTCAGTCCTGGGTTAGGCCAGAGGGGTCAAAATCTAGGAAGTGATCTGTGTTGCAGGAAGGAATACAACTTCCTTCCTGCGAGAGAGAGCCAATAGTTAGGTAGTTTTAAGGATTGATAGGTAGGTAAACCAATAAACAGTTGATCCGCCTTCGAGGAAAAAAACCATATATAAGCAGAGACTCTCTGAAGCTCTTCCTTTTTGGACCTGCTGCTGCTGTGTAGAGAGGAGCAGCTCCTGCTTCTCTCGCTGGTAAGGCCCACTGCCCACCCCCCCCCAACCTCCCCCCACCTCCTTCCAAAGGAGGGATGGAAGGGGGGGGGAAGGGAGGTTTTATGGCAGCCGTGTTGCTGCAGCCGGGCAGGCATGGGGGAGGAGGAAACGATTTGAATTTTCAGCAGATCCAGCTCAGCCGGTGTGTCAGCTACACAAGAGAGAGAGCCAGGCCAGGCAAGGACCAGGACTCCATCCAGCTCGGGCCAGGCCCTTCCCTTCGGGCCAGGCCCTTCCCTGTCACCCCGGGCCCAGATGGCCCTACCAGGCCGAGCCAGCTTCGCAGAGCCAGGCAGAGAGACTCTTGAGAGCGTCTGGCATCCAGCTCGGACCTGTTCAAACAACCCGGCAAAGAGCACGTGATCCTCACACTGCCGGAGACAGAGAGAGAGACAGAGATTAACTCTCTCCATGCCTGGACTAAACTCACAGACACCCATCCTTCCTTGCAGAGAGAGGAACGAGTGAGGACATCGACATAGTGCAGTGCAGAGACTTTACAGTCAGTGAGGAAAGCAGAACTGATACCCACAAGGGGTGTATGGGAAGTTGCTTCAAGAGTGAAGCTGAAAACTCTTTTGGAGAACCATGGTTGGGGACTGAGCTAATAAATTCTCTGTAATATATGAAGATATAGTCCAAAGGGGGATGTGAGGTTCTTATTGCAGCCAATGAACTGAAATACCTAAGTACAGACAAGTAAGTGTTGAAAAAGTACAGCCTGATGAGAAACTAGAACCAAAAGAGAGGAGAGGCTGTGACCCAGAGCCCTGGTCCCGGGGAGAATGCCAGAGAACCTGAGTTGTCAGGAGAACCTGTGTTGCTAAGCACAGAAGAAGGGATTTTCTTTGTTGCTGCAATTGAACTGAGCATCCTTAAAACAGGTACCCAATGGACTGTTCATAACCCACCCAAGTGGCTGTGGGAAGGCTACTGGTGTGGGAGGGATCCACCATTAAGCTGGACTTTGCTCCGGGTGGCGGCTAACGGTGAGGCAGAAGACCCATAAAAACTGTATTTTTCTTACAGAAGATCCATGGTGTAAGCAAAAGAAACTTCTCTCCCTAAATGAACTGGAACAAGAGCTGTTTCTGAAGTGGTAAACTGACTGGAGGTCGAAGTGTTGTCTTTTGTATGTTGTCAGGGAGAAAGAAATGGAGAGGTGGGGGAAGGAGGGGTGGTCTAAGGAGTTTGTTCTAGTTTTTTTTTTCCTTGGGTTTTTTTTTCTTTTCCCTTTGTCTTAGATATATTAATAAAACTTCTTTGTACTTTATAAAGTTTGAGCCTGCTTTGCCTACTCCTAATCCTCATCTCACAACAAGCAATCAAGTAAATATAAGTAAGTGTGCTAGCATTTAGCCACAAACCTGAATAGGCGAACTGAAACCACTACACCGACTCACCACAAGACACAAAGCAAAAGGAATCACTTTACCCCCACAAAGAATTAAAGCAAGTAAAAAATTGTGGGGAAAACTGCTGTCCTCCTATGACACCTTTAATTAAAACAGAATATGTCTTCCGAGTGTCACTCACCGGAGGAGACCAAATTTATTTAACTGAACAGGAGGCCAGTGGATGTTGGGGATATGGAGTTTTCTTAACAACGGGAGACAAACATAACACCTTGTCCGCAACTCAGCATGCAACTTTCTGGGCTGGGGGACTCGATCCTCTAGAAAGGGGAGACCCTTTAGCTATAATTAGTACCCCTGATCAACTTCTGGAAAGCGTTCACAAAGCCGCTTGTCTGCAAATGATGCCTGAAAAGAAGTTGATTCCTGGATATGAATCCCCTATGCAATTGCCTGTGAAACCTGAAATGATGACCTCTTTAACTCAGGGTCTCCCAGAATCACTCAAACCCACAGCAATTGTCCTTCAGAAAACCATAGCAGTTGTGGGCCCCGTAGAGAGGCTGGAAAGATTCCTTGAAAACCCGACAGACCAAACTGGATCTACTGATCCCGGGAATGCCCCAAATTCTACAGCCTCTCAGCTGTCGGGTTCACACTCGAATTCACCTGCCAGTGATCACAAAGTTTATACATGTAGTGAGGTTGCAGAAGACCTGATTAATTACAATAGAAAATGTGGACCTGTAAAAACCCCAGAAGAGAAATCAGAGGAAACACTGGGTGGCAGGTACATTGGGGTTCCTCATAGCGAAGACCCAGACAATAGGAAACCCAGTCGACCCCCCTTGCTTTCTCAAAGTCTGGGCAGTGAGCCTAAGCAACCCCTCCCTCAGAGCCTGGGAAGTGAGCCAAAGCAGCCTTTCCTTCAAAGTCCAGGCAACGACCCAAAACACCTTTGTCCTCAAAACCAGGTAAACTGGTTTTTGGGAATTTGGTGGAAGGATATCCCACCCGATACCTTAACCTTTTTAGATCAGATTAAAATGCCTGAATCTAGGAAAGATCTCCAACATGCTTTAGGGTTATTGGTGTTCTGGAGAAAACACATCCCTGATTTTTCCATAATTGCCAGACCTCTTTATAACTTGATGAGAAAAGGGGTGAAATGGGAATGGGATACTTCTCAAGAAGAAGCCTTACAATTGCTGATTTTTGAAGCAACAGCTCACCAAGCCCTAGGCCCTATTCACCCTACCGATCCTTTCCAAGTGGAATGGGGATTTGCTTCCTCAGGGCTGCCAGTACACATCCGGCAGCAAGGCCCTGAGGGCCCAACAAGGCCTGTTGGTATTTATTCCCATGGCTTCAGAGATGCTGAAAAAAGACACACTATCTGGGAAAAGGGGCTGTTTCTGGTTAGCTTAGCTCTGATAGAAGTGGAGAAAATTACACGACGACAACCAATTGTTTTGAGTTGCCCTTTCAAAGTTATTAGGGAAGCTTCTACCGGGACTCCCCCACCTGACGGGGTGGCCCAGAGAGCCACAGTTAGGAAGCGGTGTGCTCAGATTGAACATTATTGTAACGCTTTCTCAATAACTGAAGGAGCTGTAAAAAACCTGGCAATACAAGAAAGTTTTGGTAGCAGCCAAGACAAACCTGCCTCAGTTATTAAGGTAGCCCTCCACACTTCCTCCGGTGAAACAGAGGGGGAAGGCAGCACCCAAGTTGCAAGCTGATAACTGTTTGGAGTGTTTTCCAACATGAAGTACAGAATATCTTTCTTGTTTGTATCTATACTTGTTTCTATGCTGTGTTTAAGGAATGGACTGAGTGGCTTTCTTTTTGGCAGCAAAATGCATGGACAGCCTCTGATGCCCTAGGAAAGGAGCATTGGACAAATACACACTGGATGATTCCATCATTTTAACCTTTTCTGCCCCTTGGTGGCAGGCCCTGTTGTGTTTACTTTTCACAGGGGAACTCTGAGGGACATGAAGAATTTATAGATTTAAAATAAACGCCATAGAAAAGCCCATACTGAGTGCAGTAGCTACATATCATGGTATAAGCACCCCACTTGTGTTGGACAAGAATAATGTTTTCCCTCCCTTTATGGTAACATGAGGTGATGCTGAACTTTTTGCTAAACTTAACTGTTGTACAATTTTCCCATAAAATCATGTGTGGTAAAAACAATACAAGATACTGGGGGGGGACTTGAAGTTGATGTTGTAATACCTACCACCCAACCATCGGTTATGCTAAGCCTGAAAATTTTTGCACAGAAATTCAGCCAACTTGTTCATCTTTTAACACAAAGAGACATAACCGGTGTTGTGGGAACAGGATTGGGAATCTTGAATAGTATTGATTCAGAAGTACTAATGAATAAATTGGCTGCCACAATTAGAGATTTAACCAAATTACAACAACCACTGCAGTCGTCATTAACCTACCAGTGGTTGTTATCAAACATATTACCAAATTGGGAAAAGGTGAATTCTAACCATATGTAATGCTTCAGTGCATTCAATATTCCTTATCATTGCATTGGGGCTGAATTGGGGTGGAACTATTCTCTATCCTTTTGAGCATAAGCAATGGGCCCGTCAAATTGATAAGAAATGGCAAACTGTTGATTTAGAAACTTGTATTGTCCGGGAACAACTAGGGTTCATCTGTGAAAGTAATGCAATTAGAGCTCAGGACATTTGCTTAGATGCAGAACAGAATATCTGTCATTTTGAAATTCATCCTAAAGAGAATCCTGAAACAGTGCTTGTGTATATAGGCAATGGATGTGCATGCTTGAGAACTGCTTGTGACCGAGTAGTTGTAGAAAATTTAGTAATGGATACTAAAAATCATTCAAAGTTTTGTGTTTGCAATTTTACTAGGATCATAGGATGTGATTTTTCTTATTTAGCTCCAGTTACTTCTTATCACCTTTTGCAATCCAATTACTCGCTGATATACCAAGTTGTGCCTACCCCCATTGGGATGAACCTTACCTTGGTAAAGCAATTGTTGCTTCATCAGGATTTATTCGAAATTTTGGAGAAGATCAAGAAGAACGGACAGAAAACCTTGGTAACTGTTCATCACAATGTAAACGAAATACATCGTGTACTGGAAAGGGTAAGAAAAGATGCTGACCACAGTTGGTGGGATACCCTTTTTCGGTGGTCACCTACTGCCACAGGGGTCCTGAATAAATTGTGTCATCCCATCATTGTTCTCTTGATTTTAGTTTTAATTGGTTTTGTTTTATCGGCAATTTTGTATATCGTGAATTGGAGAATGATGAAACGAATAACACATTTGACATCTAGAATGAATATGCATAATCTGGTTGATGTTTCATCCTCTGTGGACACCCCTGACATTATTGATACAAGGCGAGCTAAGGTATAATAAGAAATTAGATAAGTATTTTACTGTTTATTGTAATTCAATCAATTATTAATGAAATTTTAAGGTATTTTTATTGTTTTTTGTAATTCAATCAATTATCAATGTAATCCTAAAGTATAATAATTCAATCAATTATTAATATAATTTTAAGCTATAATAAGAAATCAAACTGTTTTTATCCAAACAATTAATAATGTAATCTTACTATAATAAGGCAATTGTTGCCCTGTTGAGATTTAAACAAAATTTTATGTGATTGAAATTACTTATCCCTTTTGTTCTTTTCTTTTTCTTTTCCTTTCTTTCTTTTTCTTTTTGTCTCTATTTTCCAGGGTTATGCTACCCGCACGGACGAGTCCTGAAGACTTCGTGACAACACTACAGACTCCTGACGACGATCGTGAGCCATGGGGTGGTGTAAGAGTCTGGACAGAAATCCCTCATCTGCCTCACGACCATCTACAGAAGCAGAGGCTGAAAACCCAGAAACCCTAAAAGGAGAAAAAGGACTTTTGCACAATGAAGTCTGGCCAGATCCTGGTGGGGTGCCTGCCAGGCACAGAGGTGTGCTGCAGAGGTGTGCTGACACATGCCTGTGAAACCGTACCGCTCGGCTACCGGGGCGGAAAGGACTGCACAAGGACTATATGTTTTGTACAGCTGCACCTGCACCCTGAAACAATGGGCCTTACTCCACCACCTCCTGGCCATTTGCCCCTCGCCTCTGGAAGGATTGCCTCATCTCTTGGTTACCTGCCCCTCGCTTTCAAAAAGACTATAAAGAGACTCTCAAAAAAGTACCCCTACGAGATCTCCCTACGGACGAGACGGAATCCATCAGATCCAGACAACGAGGACTTCGTTGTGCTGTGGTAGCTATTAACCCTTTCTTCCCCCCCCCCACCCTATATCTCTCTCTTTCTCCTCTATTGCATAATCGTGTTGTTGGCACTCAGTAAGGGTGCTTTTGATTTTGATTAAAGCAAAAATATTTGTCCCTGTTTTCCTTTGCACTCGGAGATTCAAGTAACGAACCATCACGACCCCCACTTGTGCTAGGGGATCGTGACAACACCATAAGTAAAAATGTAATAAATTGACTGGTATTGCAATTTGTCCAAGAGTCCATATATATATATGTCCTTTAGCAGGATACGAAGAGCACGGGAATATCTTTTTTCACTTAACAGAAAATGCTGACACAGTATCTTTATACTGGTGTTTTATGAAGTTTAAAAAAATATTTAGTAAAACATATCCAATTGTAACAATATAAGGGGTTAAACTGGCTTTGCTGATGAGAATAACAAACCTGTGGAGGTTTATACCTTACAATATTTAGTGAAACAAAAATAGGCAAGAGCATAAAACACTGTGTATTATTTTAAAGCAAGCAGAACCTACTGTATACAAAAAAAGTCATTGGGATGAATCTGACAATTATACTATGCAACAAACCAGGTAATACAGATGAGAATGTTAGCGTAGAAACACATAATCACAGGATGATTATATGCAGGTGCTTTCATTTGAAGAGCTCTGGGAACCGGGGGTTCAGACCCAAATCCGATTCTGACATGGATTTGCGATGGATACGTTTTTATACTCTTCCCTTACATAACTGTTGTATAATCATATGTTAATCATCAACTTGATATTGTTCTATTGTGTATATTGTTTTCACCCAAGCATGAGTTTAAGCCCTCTCCCCAAAACATTTCTCATGACTGTTGTTCCTTTCTCATGATTCTTATAAGCAATTATCGCATTTAACTTCATTATAAGAAATTGTCTTTATCATTTACTATACTGGTAGGTACACAGGTGTAGGTTCCCGTGATTCAAAGACAATGCCCCCTCCCGTTCCCAAGGCCTATTTCAGCTACCATGATTTTAGAAACATTTTAACACTATGCTATCAAGAACACAAACCTGAATTCAAGCTAAACTGAACAGCAGTGGTAGCTGGAATCCAATAATTTCACAACTTCTCCATGACTTTACATTTTTAGGCCATAGTTAGGTCAAAATGTAAAGCCAATTAACAACAGCCTGTCTCCCACAGCTCAGGAATTGGGGGAGTGTGATGATGATGGGGGTTCCTCTCAACCTGAACTGCTAGGTTCAGAATATGAGCCACTGTGCTCTGCACAGGAATGCACTGCTCTCAGATGGACTCAGGAAAGTCCACAGAGCTCCTCCTAAGACAGCTCTGATTCCTCATGTTACACTGATGCATTACTAAAGTTAAGAATTCACTGTATTAGAAAGGTACTACACAGGGCTGCATATGTATCTTTCAATCTACTCTGACAGAGAGACTGCATGGAGATACTTTCCACGGAGGACAAACGGACCTGAAATGTGAGCAGACTCAGACTCTTGATCCCTGACTCGCTTCAGGGAAAAAAGCCATGTAAGGCTTTTTCCTGCAACAGACTTCAACCCCCAGGTCATACTCTGCTCATCTCAGCAGTGTCTGGAAGAGGGGAGGGAATGACTGCTGCCTTCATTACTGTCCCACCTGCCTGGGAAGGGAAGTGAGCAGCTGTCCCCTCTGCTATGCAGGCAGCCTCTGACCTCCTACCTCTCCACAGCAGTGCAGAGGTCAGACCTCAGCAGGCCCCTGTGAAGGGCAGAAATGCCCACAGAGCCTCCATGTGTGTGGTGCCTGGGGTGCGTGGCAAGTCACTACCTTGGCAGGAGAGCTGGGCACACCACACTGCTCTCTACATCTGCCTCCCAACCCACTTCCTGCATGGATCACCAGTTAGAAAGCAAAGGTCTGCTCATGAAACATCCAGCAGTTTAGACATGTCCCTGCCTACCCTGACCTGCAGAGCTCAAGAGACCAGCTCTGAACACTGACCCAGTGGCTGCCTTACTGCAGCCCTCCCATGCCCACTGACAGAGCTGAAAGAACTAAAAATACCCTAAACAAACCTTCATTGCCACAATAAAATACTCTTAAATGAACTGTAAACAACCAGCAGTGCTTGACTGGAAATATTCTCTTGGTGTTTGCTGAGTTTATATATTTTTAAAAGCAAATTTTTTGCTAACAAGCATTTTTTAGAGCAACACAGCAGTGATGAGATACAATAAAAATGAAGTCTAATAATCAGGAGGAGCACAGACAGTGGTGCCAGATGTGGGGCAGATGCAGAACTCTGCTCCAGAGCAGAAGAGCATTTTTCCTCAGTGAGGACTTGCTGCCATTTCTACTCCCCTCAGCTCTTAGGAATATCTGCTTGTCTGCATTGGCAAATGTCCCTATTAACTGGGCTCAAAATGAGGTTTTTCTTGCTTTGTAGGTGTCCTGGTTTGAAGGACAGGTGTCTGTTAAGGAGGGCAGGAGCCTCCCTTGGAATGGGAAACTGTAACCCCTCTCCCTCCGAATTATTATAAATTTGAAATCAAGAGGCTCTCAGGCAAAGATATGGGAATAGGAATAACAGTTCTTTACTACTACCTAAAACAAGGATAACAAACAACAACTACAACGTTAACTAACAAACAGAACCAGAAACCCAGTGGCAGCTTGTTCGGCTTCAGGCACCTTTTCCCTTTGGTGCAGTTCCAGTCACAGCCTGCAGGGGCGCTCTGGGTGTGATGATTCCTGGTGCCTGCAGGGGCGCTCTGGGTGTGATGATTCTTCGGTGGCTACAGGGGCGCTCTGGGTGTGGTGATTCTTTGGCGGCTGCAGGGGGTGCTCCGGCGCGAGCTCAGGTAGCACACGGCGAATGGCGACTGCCCGAAGCACGGAGGGATGGAGGAGAGCCCTTGCTCCACAGACCCTCGGGGGGCAGCTGGTGTCGGCGCCACAGCAGGATCTCCAGACACAGGGAGCCGGACGGCAAGGGGTCTCCACGTGCAGGGAAAAACCCCGCTACAATGTAGCGGAGAAAACTCAGAGCGGGCTGGTGGCAGGCAGGTCGGCTCCCGATGGGGCAGAGGGCAGAGACTCACAGCAGACAGACCGGCAGCTCCGTGCTGGCTTCTCAGGGGGCCGTGGGTTCAGCAGACAGCAGCTCCGACCGTCCAGCTCTGAGGGTCCCGAGCAAGAGAGCCTGACCTCCCCCCTGCCCTTGCTTTTCAGTCTCTCCAAATCTCGAGTTGTCAGGCTCTCGCTCTCATGAGGGGCAATTCTACTCCACCCTGCCAAGGAGAAAGGCTCTAGCCTTGTGCTTTGTTTCTCTTAAGTACCCAGTCATTTGTGTCTTAGCAACCCATGGGAGAAAAAAATTCCTGAGGAAAAGAACTAGATCTAACTTTCAACATTGTCCACCCCGAATTTTTTTCCCATGCAAACACCTTACATCAAATTTAAACTTTTGAGGTATATACATACATGCAGATACAGATACAAGCACAGTGTCATAAGTAGTTCACTCTAAAACAAGATCTCTTTGAGGTATGCATCGGGTCTCTCTATCCCTTTGCATCACTCACTAGGTGCAGCCTGGTCTCTGAGCAAAGACAACCCCCCGGATGGGATTGTCTTTACTTGAGGCAGAGTTTACCCAAACAGTCTTTCTCAGCATACCTCTCATGTGTACTACCGGAACTTTATCTCCATCTGTTGTTCGCAAGGGGTCAGAGTGGGCAGGCCCGGCCCGGCTGGAGGAACCCTGGGTGTTCACTAACTATGTGGCCTTTGCTAAATTAGTCTCCTAGTTCTTGAACGTCCCTCCACCCATTGCTTTCAAGGTGGTTTTGAGCAGGCTATTGTACCGTTCAACTTTCCCAGCTGCTGGTGCATGATAAGGGATATGGTACACCCACTCGATGCTATGTTCTCTAGCCCAGGTGTTTATAAGGCTATTTTTGAAATGAGTCCCGTTGTTGGATTCAATTCTCTCAGGGGTACCATGTCTCCAAAGAACCTGTTTTTCGAGGCCCAGGATGGTGTTCCGGGCAGTGGCATGAGGCACAGGGTAGGTCTCCAGCCATCCCGTGGTGGCTTCCACCATTGTGAGAACGTAGCGCTTGCCTTGGCGGGTCTGGGGCAGTGTGATGTAATCAATCTGCCAAGCCTCTCCATACTTATATTTGGACCACCGTCCGCTATACCATAGAAGCTTCGCCCACTTGGCCTGTTTGACCGCGGCGCACGTCTCACAATCATGGATCACCTGGGAGATACTGTCCATGGTTAGGTCTACTCTTCGGTTTCATGCCCACTTACGGGTGGCATCTCTGCCCTGGTGGCCTGAGGCATCATGGGCCCATCGGGCTAGGAACAACTCCCTTTTGTGTTGCCAGTCTAAATCTATCTGTGCCACTTTTATTTTTGTGGCGTGATCTACCTGCTTGTTGTTCTGGTGTTTTTCGTTAGCTCGGCTCTTAGGGACATGGGCGTCTACATGGCGGACTTTTACGGGTAGCTTCTCTACCCGAGTGGTAATGTCTTTCTATTCATCAGCTGCCCAGATTGGCTTTCCTCTACGCTGCCAGTTGGCCTTTTTCCACCTTTCTAGCCAACCCCATAGACCATTGGCTACTATCCACGAACCGGTGTAGAGATAGAGCTTTGGCCATTTCTCTCTCTCAGCAATGTCCAGGGCCAGCTGAACAGTTTGAGTTCAGCAAATTGGCTCGACTCACTTTTTTTTTTAGTGGCTTTTGCAACTTGTCGTGTGGGGCTCCACACAGCTGCTTTCTACTTCTGGTTCATCCCTATGATGCGACAGGAACTATCAGTGAAAAGGGCGTAACACTTTTCTTTATCTAGCAGTTGATTGTATGGTGGAGCCTCTTCAGCCCGGGTCACTTGTTCTTGCTCTTCTTCAACAGTGAGACTAAAACTCTTACCTACTGGCTAGTTCGTAATTATTTCTAGGATCTCTGGGCGGTTCGGATTTCCAATGCGGGCGCGCTGTGTGATAAGTGCGATCCACTTACTCCATGTGGCATCGGTGGCGTGGTGGGTAGAGGGAGCCTTTCCTTTAAACATCTACTCCAGCACTGGTAGTCGAGGTGCCAGGAGGAGTTGTGCTTCAGTGCCAATTACCTCCGAGGCGGCTTGAACTCTTTCATAGGGGGCTAAGATTTCTTTCTCTGTGGGGGTGTAGTTGGCTTCAGACTCTCTGTAACTCCGGCTCCAGAATTCCATCGGTCGGCCTCGAGTCTCTCCAGGCACCTTCTGCCAAAGGCTCCAGGCCAAGCCCTTGTTCCCGGCTGCAGAGTAAAGCACATTCCTCACCTCTGGTCCCGTCCTTACTGGGCCAAGCGCTACTGCATGAGCGATCTCCTGCTTGATCTGGGCAAATGCTTGTTGCTGTTCAGGGCCCCAGTGAAAATCGTTCTTCTTGCGGGGGACCAGGTAGAGAGGGCTCACAATCTGGCTGTACTCTGGAATGTGCATACTCCAAAAACCTATGGCCCCTAGGAAAGCTTGAGTTTCCTTTTTGTTAGTTGGAGGAGACATCGCAGTGATCTTATTGATGACCTCCGTGGGAATCTGGCGCCGTCCATCTTGCCATTTTACCCCCAAGAACTGGATCTCTCGAACAGGTCCCTTGACTTTGCTTTTCTTGATGGCAAAACCGGCTTCCAGGAGGATCATGATGATCTTCTCTCCTTTCTCAAATACTTCTGCTGCCGTGTTCCCCCACACAATGATGTCATCGATGTATTGGAGATGCTCTGGAGCCTCACCCTTTTCCAGTGCAGCTTGGATCAGTCCATGGCAGATCGTGGGGCTGTGCCTCCACCCCTGGGGTAGCCGATTCCAGGTATACTGCACACCCCTCCAGGTAAAGGCGAACTGAGGCCTGCACTCCGCTGCCAGAGGGATGGAGAAAAACGCATTGGCGATGTCAATGGTGGCATACCATTTTGCTGCCTTGGACTCCAGCTCATACTGGAGCTTTAGCATGTCTGGCACGGCAGCACTCAATGGTGGAGTCACTTCATTCAAGCCACGATAGTCCACAGCCAATCTCCATTCCCCGTCAGACTTGCGCACAGGCCAGATGGGGCTGTTGAAGGGTGAGTGAGCTTTACTGACCACTCTTTGGCTTTCTAGGTCACGGATCATCTTGTGGATGGGGATCACGGCGTCTCGATTCGTCCGGTACTGCCGGCGGTGCACTGTCGAGGTGGCAATTGGCACTTGTTGCTCTTTCACTCTCAGGAGTCCCACTGCATTTCGATTTTTCGATAGTCCCGGCAAGGTGTTCAGTTGCCTAATGTCCTCTGCCTCTACAGCTGCTATTCTGAAAGCCCACCTGAGTCTCTTTGACTCTTTGTAATAGCCATTCCGGAGGAAGTCTATGCCCAGAATACATGAGGTCTCTGGACCAGTCACAATGGGGTGTTTCTGCCACTCCTTCCCGGTCAGGCTCACTTCGGCTTCTAACAAGTTAATTGCTGTGATCCCCCTGTCACCCTGGCAATAGAAACAGGTTCTGCCCCCACATGTCTCGATGGAATTAAGGTACTCTGCGCACCAGTATCAACTAACGCTTCATATTTTTGTGGTTCTGATGTGCCAGGCCATCGGATCCACACTGTCCAAAAGACCCGGTTTTCCCGTGCCTCTTCCTGGCTAGAGGCAGGGCCTTTCTAGCTCTGGTTATCATTTTTTTCTTGGGCGTACATGGTAGAGGTCCCCTCGAGGGGATCTAACAGATCGTCCTCCCTTCTGTAATATCTGGCATCTCGGTCACAGGAGGCTGAGGCTACTTTCACTTTAGTAGACCCCCCGCTTCGGTTAGTATTTCTCTCTTTGAGTTGCTGTACCCGTGCTGCCAGGGTAGCAGTGGGTTTCCTATCCCACTTCTTCATGTCTTCTCTGTGGTCACACAGGAAGAACTACAGCTCAGATCGTGGGGTGTACCCTCTCTCTCTGGCTGGGGGGCGCTGGGCTCTGACTTTGGGGCTTGTGATTCGCACTGGTGCCGTACTCATCAACTTCATCTCTTCCTTCACCTCCCTCATCATCTTCTCTCTGAGGTCTTTGACCACAGCAGAGACCTGAGCCTGCATTGGGCCACTGATCATACTATCATAATTCCTGAGTTTGGTGGCTATGGAGCCCACTATCTCTCGGTTGTTATCAGTATTAATTGTTGCAATGAAGATGGTGTATTGGGAGGGCCCTAGCTTTGCCAGATTCCACAACATTTGCCCTGTACACTTGACCTTGTCGGGGTCATTATCATGTTGTCCATCCCTCCCAAAGAGTACTTCTAATATTGCCACCTCTCTCAGCTGTTGGATTCCCTTCTCAAGGGTCTTCCATGGTCTTCTATGATGATACTCCTGCATTCTCTCCCTGTTGACAAACTTTTCTCCTACACTTATTAAAAGTCATTCCCAGAGAGACAGGGGCCCATCATCTCTTCCAAATACCTGATCAACCCCTGAGTGCTGGGACAAGGGTCTTAGCTGCCTTGCATCAATACTATCCAGCTGCACGCCCATACCTATAAGGTCTCAGACCCAAAGTAACCAGGTTGTAAAAGGCTCATTACCCCGTCGCACAATGTCTTTTCGTAGATTACGGAGACTGTCATACCCCAGGGACTCAGTAGTGATTTCAATCCTTGGCCTCCCTACTGGTTGAGAGGGTCCTGCTTCCCCATCATTACTCACTGGCTGCTCTGGTTTGACTTTAGTCTTCTTCTTTTCTACAGGGGCAACTGCTACTGGCTGTGGCTGCCCCTCTGATCTGACTGGAGCCTGAGCGGTTATAACGTCTCTGGGTTCTTCTGCTGCCCCATTAGACTCCCCCTCTTTGGGGTAGGGGAAGGGTTTCCCACCAGCTGGGCAAGTGTATTCCTTCAGCACTTGGCCCATCTCGCGTATCTCTTTCACCAGGACTCCCACCCAATCCGGGTGGGTTGTTTCTGAGGTGGATTGTGGGACTGGGTCAGACTCTGTAGCAACATCCCTAGTGTCTGGGGCAATGTCAGGTTCTGGGATGGTGTCCCTAGTCTCTGGGGCCGTGTCAGGTTCTGTGGCAGCATCTCTAGTCTCTGGGGCCGTGTCAGGTTCTGTGGCAGCATCCCTAGTTTCTGGGGCCAGGTCAGTTTCTGTGGCAGCATCTTTAGTCTTTGGGGCCATGTCAGGTTTTGGGGCCTCATCCTTATTGTCTGGGGTAGATGTCAGGGTGGTTATCTAAGTCAGACCTCTTTTATCCCTGAATGCTAAATAGAGTAGGACTATCAGCAACACCAGCCACTGTATGGTATCATTAGCATCTAGAGAAGATTCGAACCCCTCAAAGATTGGCGGGATACGCCCAAAGAGCTGGGTGAAGGGTTGTGAGAACATTTCTTTTGGTGTCACTTCCTTGCAGTAGGTACCGTTATTAAAGTAACCCTGAAAACATGTCATTAATGTGTGGTAGCTGTGAATCCACATGCCTGCCTTCCAGAGGAAGTTGAAAATCCATGAATTCCTCACCTTATTGACCCATGACACAAACTGTATAACAGCCACTGTAGCCTTAGTTATAGGGCACATGTTTAGATATGGGGCTGCAAATGGGAGAGAAACAGCTGTGACCACTTGCCATACGAACCGGAATAAGCTAGACCACATGGTGCAACCTAATGAGGTTCCTATATCCAGCACACAAAGAACTGCGTTACTCAAGAACTGTTATCCTTCTTCCCCTCGATGCCCTCGTGCCCCACCGTTGGGCGCCAAAATCTGTCCTGGTTTGAAGGACAGGTGTCTGTTAAGGAGGGCAGGAGCCTCCCTTGGAATGGGAAACTGTAACCCCTCTCCCTCCGAATTATTATAAATTTGAAATCAAGAGGCTCTCAGGCAAAGATATGGGAATAGGAATAACAGTTCTTTACTACTACCTAAAACAAGGATAACAAACAACAACTACAACGTTAACTAACAAACAGAACCAGAAACCCAGTGGCAGCTTGTTCGGCTTCAGGCACCTTTTCCCTTTGGTGCAGTTCCAGTCACAGCCTGCAGGGGCGCTCTGGGTGTGATGATTCCTGGTGCCTGCAGGGGCGCTCTGGGTGTGATGATTCTTCGGTGGCTACAGGGGCGCTCTGGGTGTGGTGATTCTTTGGCGGCTGCAGGGGGTGCTCCGGCGCGAGCTCAGGTAGCACACGGCGAATGGCGACTGCCCGAAGCACGGAGGGATGGAGGAGAGCCCTTGCTCCACAGACCCTCGGGGGGCAGCTGGTGTCGGCGCCACAGCAGGATCTCCAGACACAGGGAGCCGGACGGCAAGGGGTCTCCACGTGCAGGGAAAAACCCCGCTACAATGTAGCGGAGAAAACTCAGAGCGGGCTGGTGGCAGGCAGGTCGGCTCCCGATGGGGCAGAGGGCAGAGACTCACAGCAGACAGACCGGCAGCTCCGTGCTGGCTTCTCAGGGGGCCGTGGGTTCAGCAGACAGCAGCTCCGACCGTCCAGCTCTGAGGGTCCCGAGCAAGAGAGCCTGACCTCCCCCCTGCCCTTGCTTTTCAGTCTCTCCAAATCTCGAGTTGTCAGGCTCTCGCTCTCATGAGGGGCAATTCTACTCCACCCTGCCAAGGAGAAAGGCTCTAGCCTTGTGCTTTGTTTCTCTTAAGTACCCAGTCATTTGTGTCTCAGCAACCCATGGGAGAAAAAAATTCCTGAGGAAAAGAACTAGATCCAACCTTCAACAGTAGGCAATAATGTGTTTGGAAAACAAGGTGGTGTCTTTCCAGCCTGTCCCAATGTGGATGTATGTCTCTATGCTATATGCCACATACACAGGCACAGTTCAGTATGGAGAAGTATTCACACGCCAGCCTCCACAAGGATATTTTCCATATCAATGGGCCTTGAATTTCCAGAGAAGATGACTTCCAGAGCTTCAGAGACTTTTTTTTTTTTTTGCCTGACAGAAATCTGAAACAGACTACAAGATTTTCACAACCCAGGACTGGGTTATGCAGAGAAACACTGTGCCATGCACTGAAACAATGGAATGTGTAAAACATATTTACCTAAAAATATAAACAAAAGCTGCAACCTTTCTTAAATTCTGTTCAGCTGTATGCCAGAGTAAGTTTTATCCAACTATCAAGAAAAGGGCCCTGCCTAACTAGTCCCTGGGCTTCAGCACTACTGCATTACCATGAGACTGTCAAGACACAGCATCACTGATTTCATATCAAAACATAATTTATAACATCATGATGTGTGACAAGGCTATGCAGTTGCTAGGAAGTTTATTAAGAACACAACTACTGAAAGAAAAGAAACAAAAAACCACTGTATTTTACTTTAAATCAGCAAAACTAGCACAATACTTCCAATTTCCAGCTCAGCTGTTCATCCCTCCCTAATCCAAATAAATGGCTATATTTGTGAGCTTTCTAAAAAACCTTTTGATTCTCAGCAGCTGCACGTACACAAAAAGAAAGGACTAAAAATTAAACAGTGATTGGCAATCTGCAACTTTCAAAACCTTGCCTCCTTTTGAAAGGTAGTAATTGAAGAACTGTAGCATTCAAACTGATGTGAAATGCATCTGTTTTGAGATTTAATGATCTATTAATGACTACTATTGGAGAATAATTTTGTTTCTCCCCTTAAGATGTAAGGAGTTGGAAGGTTTCTTCTCAGCAATAGCTCCAGTGAAACATATCCTGGATTTTGAGGAAGAAAATCACTGTTCCAAAGCATGTTTGTTCATATCTGCTTAGTTCTTGTTTATCTCTACAATATATTACACTGTAAATAAATGTTTTCCTGCATTGTTACATGGAAAAGAATGTCTCTGAGTATTTTGGCAATATTTCTTCATTATTCTTTTTGCTGTCGTCCATTGTGCTGTACAGTCATTCCCTGCTTTGTTTCGAATACTTCAATCTGTAAAATTTGTTGTAATTCACTTTATGTTCTTTTCCAGATGCTGGGAATGTGCAGAGGCAGGCAGGATCAGCACAGCACTGTGATGGAATTGTGTGAGGGAGGGTGTTGCTGTGCTGGTGCAGCTGAGCATCAGGAAGGATAATGCACTATTTCCTGGAGACTACTGCTGGCACGTGCTGCACATATTCATTTTTAATGCACTTTGGTTATAGGTTTACCCTATGTCTGTAGATTTGTGCTTCAAAATTAAAGTTTAATATAAGATTAAAAAGCCAGATGCAGAGAATAGCAGTGTAATGTGAAAATAACAGATTATTCATGTTAATTTTAGCTTTGCAGTAGATATATTAGTAGCAGCAAATTTGGGGAAATTATTGAACAGTCTTTAGGAAAACCACATTTGTATGTAAACAGCTACACTTTATAGTAGAGGAACAATAAAACTCAAGGCTAAAACTGGAGAGAAGATACTGAGTTGCCTTGTAACATAGTTTGACACAGGATTTGACTCAGCGCATGATAGACCAACTTGTCTATGGGCTTCAGGTGACTGTGCCAAAATTAGTAGACTTCTCAGTGAGAGCTTGCAGGGAACTATCATTAAGACAAAACAGATCGAGGCAGAAAAAAGTGTTAAACTTTGCTAAAACAGTAAGTTTGTTCATCCTAATCTGGTCTGCTTAAAACTGGATCATTTTTTAGGGTGCAAGCAGGCTGTGACCATCCTTCATTAGATCTCTGCGTTGCAGTAGGAGTGATTACATGCTGTTTGCACTTGAGATTAACAAGGGTGCACCTTGTACATTTCTTGTCTCTTAGAAGAGTAGAATGTTTCTTACTTTAGCCATGGCAGCTACTAGATAATAAGGGAATGTTTAGAACAGGAGTATAAGAGAAAAATACAATACAAGAGGACTTTCATTGTAGCCCTTCAAACTTTCTTCTGATCTCCTACACTCACTGTCAGACTATGGCATCCAAGCTTCTGTACATAGTGCACTCTTCCTTTACTGAGCAAAATAAAAAAGGCATTCTGCAATACTCAGTACAGTGTGGAAAAAGCAGGCATGTCTAGCAGCTCCTAAAGCCAGCCTGCCAGCACACTGCTGACCTGCATTTCACTGTCTGGATAAAGAGATCTGTCCAAGAAGGCTGGAGATTTCTGGTCAACACCACTTAACAACAGAAGGAAGAGATGACCACAGTCTCTGGACAAGAGCTGAGCTCTAATGCTGGCTTGACCAGTGACCTCACAAAGACACATTATCGAGTAAAACCTTCCATTTTACCTTTTCCTCCAGTGTGTTAAAATCACAGATACTAGCAATATGTATATAGCATGCAGGCGCAACACAATTTAAAAGGCACCTGTATCATTATATCCCACAATGACCCAAACTCCAGACCAAGAAGTGCTAATCTGTTGAATTTGAACATAGTGTAACTGTATAAAACCAGCATCATGTCATAGGAAGCTCTTCAAAGCTTTCCCATGACAACATCAAGTTTCTCCTTGGTTCCCCAAGACTTTCTCCAAGCAGACAATCAGGAGTTGCCACACTGGCAAGTAATGCCAATATTTTTATTACTAAGATCTTTGCTTTTCTAAACACATCATTGCTTTGATATTTTATTACACGTCTTGAATACATGCAAGGATAAAACTTGTTTTATCATGTTTTTATTAGCAGACCCCTTTCTACTCCTGTATCATCTCTCAAATACTGGTGTGTTTGAAACCAATCCTTCTGGCATCTGGGGTCCTTCCCACTATGTGTGAAACGAAACACAGGGTATCTCCATGTCAAGATGCCCTGGGCAGAGGAGGCTCCTGCCCACTGGAAAAAATTCTCTGCAGGAGCTCCCAGAGCAGCTCCAAAGCATGTGAGGAAGACAAGTGGGAAAACCACTGAGCATTTTCTGAGCCTTTCATTTCAGCGATGGCATATGAATGTAACAGAGTGATTTTGAAAACTTTTCTGCTATGCAGCCTCAGAACAACTGCTTGTATTCTCTGTAGTCTCTTAGGGCTGCATCTGAGACACCCAGACTCTGAACAACACCATAAATAATAATTAACCATTTATTCATAAGATGGTGAAAACAAGAACAAAGAAAGGTGCTCAGTGTATGGCTTAGGAGTGAATGATGGGACTCACATAGGAAAAGAAATGTCAGAACCTAAGAAAACAGGATCCACAGTAACCAAGGAACTCAGTGAGGAGTTACCACTCCCTGAAAAGAGAAGGGGAAAGAGCTCAGCTTTGAGCAGTGAGAACCTTGCTGTGGCTACAGAGACCACAGCAATGCCCCAGGAGGCAGAGAGGCACAGGGGAAGACAGTAAACATTACTCTTGAACAGCAAGCTCCACCAAAGCTGCTGCTTCTTTCCATCTCCACACCTCTGCCTTTCACCCTGTGCCAGGCACAGTCCACTGCCCAGAGCAGGACACAGTGCCTACTGCACTGCGCTGCACAGGGACGAATTTTTTCTCCAGTTCTACCAGCCCTGCAAGCTCCAGCAAACACCCCATTGAGGGCAGCAGACCACCCACACTCCTTCAAATCCAACAAGGAGGAAAACAGGGCTTTCTCTAAGCTGAACTCCACCAGCAAACCCAAATGCTATCACCTTCTGCTGCTCCAGCCTCTAAGGATTCTGAGAAATTGTGGTAAATTTGGATTTAAGAGAAAATATAAAGCACTGGGGGAACTGTGCACCATTAAACAACTCTCTGTGGAAAGAATAGGAAAGGGAAACAGACTCCCATTGATACAGAGGGCTTAAGATTTAAGGCTTAATTGCTGATTGTGGGTACTACTGGTACTGTTAAATTTTGCAGCTGCTTACTAGACAATGTATACCGCTTGCTCAATGCTTATTATGCTTGCCAAGCAAAAGGGAAAGGATGTATGGCCATTGATAAGAAAGGGAAACCAGGACCAAAGATCCTGTTTTCGGATCCTGAAACCAGCTCGAACCAGCTCTGGGGTTTGGACTTGGACTAAGAACTTACAGAGCATGCGCAAGGAAGAAAGGTAAAAAGTTCATCTGAGGAAGACCTTTACTTCATCACTAAGTGGCAGTGCACAGGTGGATTGGAATGCTAATGACTTTTGAGCTAATTATAATATGAAGCGGGGACAGACAATGAATATGTATAGGCGTATTGTGTGATATAATGCATACGTAACTTGTAACCAGAGATATACCTGAGTGCCACTGACGACATGCATGGATTTGAAGAAATTATTCTCCCATGTGTCACAGCACTGGCAAAAGATACCTACTTTACAACTTTATTAAGTTGTGGAGTCTTTCCGCGTATCACCATCACCATTATTTCTAATCTGATGCCCAGTGCTCACTCCATAGATAAAACATTAAGAGGCTCCTTCAACTCTGAACAGCTTTGGTAATTCAAGTAGTAACTCTAGTAGTTTTAGCAACTTAACTCCCTCATTACATCATTACATGCAATTAAATATGAATGTAGTCCTACTGCAGAGATAGTGGACAATGTTTATTCTCTTACTTAAAAACAATAAAACATTTGTTACATAAATTTGGTGGTCAAAAAAGTATCTTTCTGAAGGAGAAAAACCCACTAATCTCTGTGTTTGCTCCTTTCCTTCATATTTTACTCTCTACAGGAGAATCTATTTCTTTGCTACTTCTGACAATTAGTAGGCATTTAGATAATATACCCTATTTTTTTCTATGGTTTTTGTTCTGTTTTTTCTTTTTATAGATATTTAAAAATTCTCATAGCAGGAGAGTTATACTACATATTAAAACATAACACCTATGTTCTTTGTCTGCACTAAAGCAGGAGTCAGCTACTGAATATTCAGAGCCAATATAAAAACATGTTAGGAATTGAATAAGGCTCCCACCAAAATATCCATTTCAGCAGAGAAAAAACAAAGAGAAGGCCCTGAAAGGCCCTGACACTGGGTTATACACTTGACAGGGAATGTTTGCTCAAAAAACAAAGTAAAACAAAGTCTGAGAAATGGATAAAAAAAAGATGTAGAGAAGAGATCGTGTCTCATCACAAAACACAGGAAAGGAGCCACCTGGTTTTCAGGGTACTTCTAAACCATCTGCTTAAATATCTTTAGAAGGTTAAAGTGAAAGTCATGTAGAACCTGTAATTTCCTTATATTTTCTTAAGTGAAGAATAAAACTTCTGAAAAGGTTTCATTTGGTTTCACCTGGTTCAGTAGAAAAGTGTAAAATGCAAGGTAAAAGAAAAGTTACAGAAATTAACTAGGAAGTTGTCGTGGGTTGACCCTGGCTAGGTGCCAGGTGCCCACTCAGTCACTCTATCACTCCCTCTCCCACTGGGAAAGGGGAGAGAATAATATTGAAAAAACTACCAGGGTAAGAAAAGGCAGTTTTATTACAGCAGGGAAAAAAATAGAACAAGCAAGCTGAGAGTTGCGCGTGCAAGAGCAGAGGGGAAAACAATCAATCTCTACTTCCCATCAGCAGCGATGTCCGGACACTTTCTGGGAAGCAGGGCTTCAGCACGTGTGACAGTTGTTCAAGAAGGCAAACATGGATGAGTCCTGAGTGCCTCCTCCTCCTCCTCTCTTCCTTCCCTTATATATCTGAGCCGATGTCATATGGTATGGAATATCCCTTTGGCTGACTGGGGTCAGCTGGCCTGCTGGTGTCCCCTCCCAGGATCTTGCCCACCCCTGTTATGGTGGTTCCAAGTCCCCAGAAAACCCTTTTCCCCCCACTAGGAAGCCCAGGGCTGGAGACTCCCCTAGGGCAGAGCCAGGGGTGGTGTGCCCTGTGGATGGGCCGGGCTTCCCGGGGGCTGGCTACCCTGTCCCCAGCTGACACTCTCCTGTCTTATCACCTTTAGGCTCCAGAACTCAGTACTTGATTGTATTATCCCCTGCCAGTCTCCCCTTCTCCTCCCCCTTCCTTTCCCAGTTGGTTCCAGTCCCCTGATCCCTCCCTGGTTCCTCCCCCGAGCCCATCAGTGATTGGTTTGCAATCCCTCAATAAAAGTCTGATGCAGAAGGCGCCCCAGGTCTTTCACCTGGGTGCCCAGAGAGCTGGCAACACGGTGTCTCTATTATCCCGGGTGAAGGAACCCTCCCACGATACTCCGGCTCTTCGGTTACAGTGTCCACCGTAAAGGGAGGCGCAGCCTGCGGCAGGGGGCGTGAGACCCGACAGCAGTGAACCCACACAGGTTGGGGACGCTGGCTTGTAAACGCCGTAGGGCTGCAGTCTGAGATCCTGGTGGGCAGCTGGCCGGCCGGCCCAAGACAACGGCCGCAATTGGCGCACCGAACAGGGACCACTAGCTGACCGCTGGTGGTCACTGAGGAGTGACCTTGGCCACGTGGTGGTCAAGCGCGCATTCGGAGCAGCTGACGCCCTGAGGAACGTGTCCCTGGTTTTACGGGGCTCGTTCCTGAGGGGGACCAAGTAACTCCTCCCGAAGACTGGGGAGCCTTGGTCGAGCCGGAGCCAGGATTCCAGGAGTTTTCAGTTGGTGCCGGCTGGGAGCGGCTTCGGGGTCTGGGACCAGAAGCCAGAGGCGCTGTACAGGGATCATATGGGTCCACTCAGGTAGTTTGTGTAGAGCTCCCTTGCACTAACCCCCTTCCCTTTTTCCTGGATCCTGAGATTAATTTGTGATGTGAAATGGGAATCAAACTTAGTCGCTCACAATGGGAGGTTTATGTCCAAGTTAAAATTACCCTGGGTTCGGGGTCAGGAATGTACAGAAAAGGGATTCTAAAAAAGTTTATTAAGTGGATTTTTGTTAACATTCAATCTGTTTCTGTAAAGTCAGTAACTACCTTAAGTTTTTGGATAAAGTTTGGGAAAAGTTAGTAACACTTATATGTTCGGGGGACCAGAAAGTTTCTAAGTTCTTTTCGTTACTTATTTTAATTCGTGATGCTTTAATAGAAAAGGAAAAAAGTTTGGGGACCCCAGTTAATCCCATCCCCCTTACCCCAAGCCCTTGTTCCTCTCACCTCTCCACCCCACAGCGGGAGGGATCGCGGCGGGTACCCCACTTGTCACTGCAGGGGGGTTCCCCTAACGAGCAGCTGCGCTGCCACCCCCCTGATCCACCTCGATTTCCCCTGCACCCCGACCATTCCGGGACTGGCCACCCTGTTTCGGACTCTTTCTTCACCCTCTTTCCTAAATCCCCATTCCCAGTCGTGCCCACTGGAATCCCCCCCAGTTACAGTATCAGCTCGCAAAATCGCAGCGTGGGTTTGAATGAAGCCGACCACGCGGCGGGCTGCAGTACGCCAGGGTTTCGGGACTGCGGCGCGAGTTTGAATGCTGACCGTGCGGCGAGCTGCGGGGCGGTGGGATTTCGAAATCGCAGCGCGGGTTTGAATGCCGACCGTGCGGTGAGCTGCGGTACGGTGGGGTTTCGAAATCGCGGTGCGGGTTTGAAAGATGCCGGCTGCGAGACGGGCTGCGGTATGGTGGGATTTCGCAATCGCAGTGCAAGTTTGAATGCTGGCCATGAGACGGGCTGCAGTCCGTTCGTGTTACGCAATACCGGGGCAAGCCAAGATGGCGCCGGCCAGGCGGCGCCCAGCACTGCACGCGCAGCCCAAGATGGCGCTGACCGCATGGCAGGGAGCACCGCCCCAGAGAACGTGTGCGCGGGTGCCCTTGCCTCCCCTAACTCCACCCCCAGATTGTGTCGCCTCTCGTTGGGTCTCTCCCAAACCGCGCCGAGTCCCTGCCTTGTCATCGGAAATTCCCCCTCAGCCCTGACCGCGGTTACCGCCCCCACGCACGCGACCTCCACCCCCCCCACGAGTGCCTCCGCCCAGTCCACCGGCGACACCTTCCCTAGTTACCGCCCACACCCAGGCTCCCGCGCTGCCTCTGCTGAGGCAGGGGGGGAGGGGGGGGGGGCCGAGGCCCCCGCGTCGCTTGTGCCAAGGTGGGGAGGGCCCGGCCCGGCCGGAGCTCCCGCACCGCTTGTGACGTGGTGGGGGGGCCCCGGCCCGAGGCCAAAACCTGCCAGGAGCCTAACCATATAGAACCCAGAACCCCGACCACAGCGGCTTATGCTGTGGAGGGGGAACGGGGAGCCTGTATTCCAGGTACCATCCCAGCAGCCCATGACACCGGCTCGCACCAAAGAGAAGTGGCTTGGAAACGGAGAAAAAAGAAAAAAGAGCAACCAAATAATGAAAATAAAAATCAAAAGCCAACTGATTCCTGGACTGCAACATAACTTAAATCGCACTGCCCAAAGCGTCAAAGTCTTCCTATGAAGCCAAGGCTGAATCACCCAGCAACAGCCACCATGACTGTGACCGCCTGCATCTACTCCAGCTTCATCCTGCACGGCAAAGAGGTCACCGAAGCTAAGGGCAGTCTGATCTGTAGGCCACAAAAGGTGGCCTCCAGAGAATTCTGGACATTGAGTTTCCCCATATTTTTACATTTTGTGTTCCTTTAGTTATCCTTATAGTCGTGTATACTACCCCTATTCTTCCCCTATATGTTTTCCCTTATCCCATATCCCATCCCCAGGAGAACTGAGGAAAAACCGACCAGTTTTAAGCTCAACAGTATTTTTTTAAGAGTGTTTCATAAGTCCTAGCAGTTACTTTTATTATGCCTTTGAAGTTGCTTTAAAACCCTTTTATTTCCACTTATACAACCTACCTTTTTTTTGTAGTAAAGATGGGGGAATTGTTGTGGTGGTTCCAAGTCCCCAGAAAACCCTTTTCCCCCCACTAGGAAGCCCAGGGCTGGAGACTCCCCTAGGGCAGAGCCAGGGGTGGTGTGCCCTGTGGATGGGCCGGGCTTCCCGGGGGCTGGCTACCCTGTCCCCAGCTGCCACTCTCCTGTCTTATCACCTTTAGGCTCCAGAACTCAGTACTTGATTGTATTATCCCCTGCCAGTCTCCCCTTCTCCTCCCCCTTCCTTTCCCAGTTGGTTCCAGTCCCCTGATCCCTCCCTGGTTCCTCCCCCGAGCCCATCAGTGATTGGTTTGCAATCCCTCAATAAAAGTCTGATGCAGAAGGCGCCCCAGGTCTTTCACCTGGGTGCCCAGAGAGCTGGCAACACGGTGTCTCTATTATCCCGGGTGAAGGAACCCTCCCACGATACTCCGGCTCTTCGGTTACAGTGTCCACCGTAAAGGGAGGCGCAGCCTGCGGCAGGGGGCGTGAGACCCGACAGCAGTGAACCCACACAGGTTGGGGACGCTGGCTTGTAAACGCCGTAGGGCTGCAGTCTGAGATCCTGGTGGGCAGCTGGCCGGCCGGCCCAAGACAACGGCCGCACACCCCCATCCCCTTCAGTGGGGGAAGGAATGTCAGAGGGACAGCACTGCTTGGCAGTAGCCAAAACACGGGTCTGTTATTAACGCCAGCTACTAATACAAAGCAAAGCACTGTAAGGGCTGTGAACTTTACCCCAGTCAGACCCAATACAATTTTTCTTGCTCTTCGCCAAAAGTCGTTCTTCATCAGCTTATGTCTCTTTTGTTACATACATTTTGCCACATACAACTTCCAACATACATTATTCTTACCCCAAGGTTAAATCACCTTGGGGTACACATTGGGTTTCTCTATCTTTCTGCATTATTCACCAAGTGCACCCTGGTCTTTGGGCAAAGACAATCTCACGAATGGGTTTGCCCTTCCCTATGGGGGACGCAACTTAGACTGACTTTTCTAGCTACTTTCTTATGTGTAGTGCAGGAACCTTGTCTCCTTCTACAGTGTTTAAGGGCTTAGTTTGGGCGGGACCAGGGCGGTTAACAGATCCCCTAGTACTGACTAGCCAAGTGGCTTCTGCCAAATTCACATCCCAATGCTTCCATGTCCCATTACCTAGTGCCTGTAGCATAGTTTTTAACAGTCCATTATATCTTTCAATCTTCCCAGAGGCCTGTGGGTGATAAGGAATATGATATATCCACCTAATGCCATGCCTCTTTGCCCAGGAGTTAATAAGATTATTTTGAAAATGAGTCCCATTGTCTGACTCAATTCTATCTGGGGTTCCATGTCGCCACAAAATGTGTCTTTCAAGACCTGAAATTGTGTTCCGAGCCGTGGCATGGTTTACTGGGTATGTTTCCAGCCAGCCAGTTGTGGCCTCCACCATGGTGAGGATGTAACTCTTGCCTTGGCGTGTTCGTGGCAATGGCCCAATGTAATCAATTTGCCAGGCTTCACCATACTGGAACCCCAGCCACCGCCGTCCACTCCAAAGAGGCTTCACTCGTGTGGCTCGCTTGATGGCAGCGCATGTTTCACACTGATGAATAACCTGTGTGATGGCCTCCATGGTCAGATCCACCCCTCGATCACAAGCCCATCTGTATGTTGCATCCATTCTAAGATGCCTTGATGTTTCGTGGGCCCATCGGGCTATAAATAGCTCACCCTTTCTCTCCCAATCTAGGTCTACTTGAGCTATTCCAATTTTGGTGGCCTTATCTACCCGTTCATTGTTTTGAAGTTCCTCAGTGGCACGACTTCTGGGCACATGGGCATCTACATGGCGTACTTTCACAGTTATGTTTTCTATCCGTGCAGCAGTGTCCTGCCATAATGCAGCAGCCCAAATGGGTTTTCCCCTGTGCTCCCAGTTGGTTTTCTTCCATTGTTGCAGCCATTCTTATAGGGCATTAGCCACCATCCAGGAGTCAGTATAGAGATAGAGTATGGGCCACTTTCCTCTCTCTGCAATCTCTAGGGCTAGTTGGATGGCTTTCACCTCTGCAAACTGGCTTGATTCACTTTCCCCTTCTGCAGTCTCAATGACTTGTCGTGTGGGATTCCACACAGCAGCTTTCCACCTCCGATGGTTTCCTGTCACTCGACAGGATCCATCAGTAAATAAAGCATATTTTCTTTCATTTTCTGGTAACTCGTTATATGGTGGTGCTTCTTGGGCACGAGTCACCTTCTCAGACAGTGCTCCAAAATCTCTGGCTTCTGGCCGACTCAAAATCTCTTCTAGGATTCCTGGGAAGTTGGGTTTTCCCATTTGGGCTGGTTGTGTAATTAAGGCCACCCACTTACTCCATGTAGCACTGGTTGCATGATGCATGGAGGGAATGTTTCATTTGAACATCCAGTGTAGGACAGGCAATCGTGGCGCCAAGAGGAGACATGCTTCTGTCCCAACAACTTCTGAGGCTGCTCGAACCCCCTCATAAGTTGCTAGTATTTCTTTTTCAGTTGGAGTATAGTGTGCTTCTGATCCTCGGTAACTCCTGCTCCAGAATCCTAATGGCCGACCTTGGGTTTCTCCTGCGGTCCTCTGCCAGAGGCTCCAGGTGAGGCCCTGCTCCCCAGCAGCAGTGTAGAGTATATTTTGCACATCTGGTTCTGTCCGAACAGGCCCAAGAGCCACCGCACGAGCTATTTTTTATTTGATTTGCTCAAAGGCCTGTTTCTGCTCAGGGCCCCACTCAAAGTCTTTCTTCTTCCGGGTCACTCGATAGAGGGGGCCCACAAGTTGACTATAGCCTGGAATGTGCATTCTCCAGAATCCTACAAGGCCCAGGAAAGCTTGTGTTTCCTTCTTATTAACTGGTGGATACATAGTGGTAATTTTGTCAACTACCTCTGTAGGCACATGACAGCGCTCATCCTGCCATTTTATTTTCAGAAACTGGATATCTTGTGCAGGTCCCTTCACCTTACTTTGTTTTATGGCAAGACCAGCTTTCAGAAGAATTTGGATTATTTTCTTCCCTTTTTCAAAACCTTCTCCTGCTGTATCACCCCACACAATGATATCATCAATATATTGCAGGTGTTCTGGAGCTCCACCCTGTTCCAGGGCAGCCTGGATCAGTCCGTGGCAGATGGTGGGGCTGTGTCTCCACCCCTGGGGCAGTCGGTTCCAGGTGTACTGGACACCCCTCCAAGTGAAAGCAAATTGTGGCCTGCACTCTGCCGCCAGAGGGATTGAGAAAAATGCATTAGCTATGTCAATTGTGGCATACCATTTGGCTGCTTTTGACTCTAGCTCATATTGGAGGTCCAACATGTCTGGTACAGTAGCACTTAGAGGTGGTGTGACTTCATTCAGGCTCTGATAGTCCACTGTCAGCCACCACTCCCCATTTGACTTCCGCACTGGCCATATGGGGCTGTTGAAGGGTGAGCGGGTCCTGCTGATAACTCCTTGGCTCTCCAGTCGACGAATTAGTTCATGGATAGGAGTCACGGAATCCCGGTTGGTACGATACTGCCTCCGGTGCACTGTCCTGGTAGCAATCGGTACTTGTTGATCTTCCACCTGCAGCAATCCTACGATGAAGGGATCTTCTGAGAGGCCAGGCAGGGTGGATAACCGTTTGATTTTTTCTATATTCACCGCAGCTATGCTAAAGGCCCATCGATATCTTTTTGGATCTTTAAAATACCCTCTCCTGAGGTAGTCGATGCCAAGGATACAAGGGGCCTCTGGGCCAGTCACGATGGGGTTCCTTTGCCATCTGTCTCTTGTTAAGCTCACCTCAGCTTTTATTACTGACAACTCCTGGCATCCCCCTGTCACTCCAGAGATCCAGATGGCTTCTGCACTCTTGTGCCTTGATGGCATCAGTGTACACTGTGCACCGGTGTCCACTAAAGCTTTGTACTTCTGTGGATCTGATGTGCCAGGCCATCGAATCCACACAGTCCAGTATACCCGGTCATCCCTTTCCTCCTCCTGGCCAGAGGCAGGGACCCTCTATTCCTGTTCCTGGTCAGAGTATTCACTGTCTGACCTTTGTGATGCCAAATCAGAAGTTCCCTCCTCAGGACTGTAGGAAACAGTTTTAGTTCTCTTCTATTTGGGAAATTGCTGATTGTCTTCTGGTCTCTCTGTGGTAACTACACTGAACGTCTTCTTGGGGGGCCCCTTCTTAACAGCTCTCTTCCTCTTTAGTTCTCGGACCTGGGCGCTCAGCTTAGAGGTGGGTTCACCATCCCACTTCCTCATGTCTTCTCCATGCTCATGCAGAAGAAAACAGAGCTCGTTACATGGCTTGTTCTTGGGGATTCCTTTCTCTCTGACTGGGGTTGGAGAGGAGCGATCTCTTGGTCTGCTTCTAAAAGCTGGGGTGGTGGCTCACCGGGATGAGGGAGCACCCAGAGTTTCTTCTACATTTCGGAGTCAGGAGGATGCCAACTCTACAGTTGGTGTATCCATTTGCGGACAATAAAGTGCTACCAAGCTGCTGGAATATGATGCCAGGGCACCTTGAACCACTTTCTTTAACATGGCAAGTGTACAAGGGACATCTTCTGGATTTTTGGTGATGCTATCATCCTTTAGATCACTATAGACAATTTCCAGCACTGCTAATTCTCTCAAGTACTGGATACCTTCATCCACATTGGTCCACTTCCCTGGGGACTTTACAAGATCTTCCTTAAAAGGATATCTTGCCTTCACACTTGAAAGAAGCCGTCTCCAGAGGCTACAAGTTGCTCCTTTCTTTGCAAGTCCTCTTTCAATTTCCCGATCCCTAGCAAGTGATCCCAGCTGTTGGGCTTCATGACCTTCTAACTGCTGACTATCGGCCCCATTATCCCAGCATCGCAGCAGCCATGCAGGAATCCTCTCACCTGACTGGCGGCTGTAATCCTTTTGCAAGTCTCGAAGTTCGGATGGGGTCAGGGACCGAGTAACTTCAGCCTCCTGTTTAATCTGCCTCACTCCCTTCGATTCCTTTGCTGAGGGACCTGCCTCTTGATCTAGCCCCACCTCTTCTTCCTCTTCCTCTTCTTCTTCTTCTCTTACTAATCGGCCTGAAACTTGCCTTGTCCATTTTTTTTTTTTCTCTACTGGGGCAATTACTGTAGTTGCTGTGGTTTGGGTTCCTATCTCAGACATAGTTGTTGTGGTTTGTATCCGTGCCTCAGCCACAGTTGTAGTTTGTGTCCCTGTCTCAGCTATAGTGTCCTCAGACACAGTTTGGGTTCCTGCCTCAACCACAGTCCTCTGAGAATATTGAACAGAGGCCCGGTAGGCCCAGGCCAGCCCCCAGTACAGGGCGAGAAGCTGCTCGCATTCCTGGGAGTAAACGAGGCACCCTTCTGTCAGTGATGGGCCAGTTTGTTAGGGTTATTTACCTCTTCAGGAGTAAACTCCCAGGCAACGGGAGGTGATAACTGCCCTAGGAACCTGCCCAAATCCCTCCATATACCTTTCCACCCAGGAACTGGGTACCTCAGGGCAGATTTTAACAGCTCCTCACCCAAGGATCGTTTCCTTCTGTACCAGGGAGATGACAATTTCCATGAATTCCATAAGGTAACAACAGTGTTGGCTAATATTATTAATAATAGCAGGAAGCTTATGTAAGGGTTGGCAATAATCACAGGAGCCTGCAGTAAAAGATCATCCATACTCAAATTCACCCAGGGCAGAGAGAAGGAGTTATATTCATTCACAGTCATTGTTTGTTTCAACATGTTCCCAAACTTAGCAAAACAAAGATAAGCAGTGTGGCAGCCAAAGGTCGTATGCCACGCAGGAGTTTACTACTTGAGAGCTGCTATTGGTAATTACTAGAGCATGCAATATATGTATATATAAATAAAACTGCCTTTATCTTGCCCCACGTTCGGGCTCCAAAGAGACTGTCATGGGTTGACCCCGGCTGGGTGCCAGGTACCCACTCAGTCACTCTATCACTCCCCCTCCCACTGGGAGAGGGGAGACGATCATATTGAAAAAGACTATCAGGGTAAGAAAAGGCAGTTTTACTACGACGGGGAAAAAATAGAACAAGCAAGCTGAGAGTTGCGCACGCAAGAGCAGAGGGGAAAACAATCAATGTCTACTTCCCATCAGTAGCGATGTCCGGACACTTTCTGGGAAGCAGAGCTTCAGCACGTGTGACGGTTCTTCAAGGAGGCAAACATGGACCAGCCCTGAGTGCCTCATCATCCTCCTCTCTTCCTTCCCTTATCTGAGCTGATGTCATATGGTATGGAATATCCCTTTGGCTGACTGGGGTCAGCTGGCCTGCTGGTGTCCCCTCCCAGGATCTTGCCCACCCCCATCCCCTTCAGTGGGGGAAGGAATGTCAGAGGGACAGCACTGCTTGGCAGTAGCCAAAACACGGGTCTGTTATTAACGCCAGCTACTAATACAAAGCAAAGCATTGTAAGGGCAGTGAGCTTTACCCCAGTCAGACCCAATACAGAAGTCCAGAGCAAGTAGTCCACAAAGTAATTCCTTTTACACTCCCACCACCTATGTACACCCAGTCTGTTCACCAGACTATGGGGAAAGTAAAACTGCTCAGAAATTGTATTTCATAGCATGGCAGTAGAGACTTTTATCCAAAACCATGATAAATGTATCATTTTTCAAATGCCAGATGACATGTTGATACAATGCAACAACCTTTTACACTACATAATGCTACACCCCCTCAATAAGATACAAGAAACTGAGAATTTTCACTCCAGACTACCTTCAGACTGAGAGAAAAACTGAATGCTAGAAAACAAAAGCCGCTCTTTTCTGTACACCATTCCATTATATAAACTGGAATAATCCTGACTGCTTCTGTTTCAAACAACTTTGTGCAGAGAAGTCAGGCCAGGCAATGGAATTCTGCCTCTGCACCAGGTTTTACCCCAAATAATAGAGGTGAAAAGGTGAATAGCAGAGCAAACCTGGACTGCTAAACCAATTAAGCCTCTCTTGAAAAGGAATCCAAAACAACAGCAAGAAGTTGAATAACACAATGTATCCTTTTCAGAGGTATTTCATTACACTTGGCTTTCTTCCTGGGCTGGGGTCCAGGAATATCAGCACGGCCTTACTTCTTTTCAAAAAATAAGTTGCTTGAATAATGTGCAACTTGTGCACTGCATTGAAAGAGACTATCATTAATCTTGACTTTCTTTTTTCTGTTCTCATCACTATGCCCGGAATGAAATGAAAATATTTTTTCAGTTTTTATCAGAAGCCTGAAAACTTGTGAATTCCAAACAAAAACCTCACAAAAGGCAGAAAGACCTTTTTTTGGTAGTTCAGGCATTCCAGCTCACTTTATGAGGCACACCAAGGAGTTTACAAAAACCCTAAGACAACCATAGACCCACTGAAAAATGGTAAGAGTGAAGTCTAGCCTCTACTGAAGCTCAGCTCAGGAATTTTTCCTATACACTGTGGGGAAGGCAGGACAGAGATACTCAAAGAAAACCCCAATCACAAAGAGAAGTCAGAGATTTTTCTTTAAGAAAAAAATCTGTATCTAAATACTTTAAAAGTACTCCTTTGATGTGCCCTTTGACTGCCTACCTATCCCAGAGGAAATTTCTCATGCCTTTTTATCCTTGTCACTACATTCACCACCTCTGACTTTGATCATGTCTAATGGCAAATGTAATAAATAAGTACACCCAATTTATAGTAAAACAAGTATAAAATTTATTTCGTGTCCGAGAGTTCGAACACGCAATGCCACAATCGAAAAGGGAGACAGTGCCAAGCCCGGGGTTGGAACTGGGTGAACGCAGGTCTGACCTCTATCGCATCAGACCTCCCTCTGTTCACCCCGACTGCTTCCAACAGCTGGTTTATATACAGTTTTTGACCATAAAGTCCGGATTTTGGGTATTGTTTCTGCCACTCAGCATATTCATGAAGCATGCTATTCATGAAACTGAGGTGGACAAAACGCATCCTTATCCTGGTCCGATCTGGTCGTTAACACCTGAGCTGGGAGGGGATTTTCAGAGATGGTCGATCAGTTCTGCCATCAGCTCTGCCGGGAAACTCTCCTTGGAAAATGTAGATATCAGGGGTCGGCTTAATGCTTTCCCGATGTGCCGCTGTTCTCTGTAGTGCTGTCTTTGGGATGTAAATCAGTTCCCTGGGCGAGGCCACAATTCTTTTCTTGGGCAGGCTCTGCTTGTTCTAAAACTGGTTACAACTAAACTTTTTTTAACTATCTCTTTCGATATTACATATTTGAGCACGAATTTCCCACTTTTATTTATAACAATTCCCCCCTCTTTTTAATTGGTAACATTAATTCGTGCTCAGAATATATTAAAAAAAAAACATTTTTACAAATATTCATACTTTATTTTCTCATTGCTTTTTCTCTGTTTCTCGAATTTCATTAGAGCTTCTGCTGCTCTACTATTTTCTTTTTCCTCTCTCAATTCCATAATTTTTGAGATATTTGTGGGATGTCCCGTTCTCCTTGAGGCCAGTTCTGGATCTATTGGCATTGCTGCTGCCTGCATGCTTTGTACCACAGAATGGATTAGCCGAATAAAGCAAGGGATCAAACATGGCACAAATATTATTCCTGCTACTGAGCATAGTATGAAAAATATCATTTTCTTCTACCATGTTCCTTCGAATAAATTGTCCCACCATGTTGTTCGTAAAATAGAATTCCATTTCTGGACTGGGACATGAGCTACTTTTTTGATTTCTGCTGCAAGGCCCCTAATAGTCTCACTATAGTAATTTATTTCAATGCAGCATTCAGATTCATTGAATTTCCTACAGACTCCCCCTTCTTCTGCTAACAAATAGTCTAGGGCAATCCTGTTTTGATATACGAATGCCCGCATTTGAGAGTGTTGTGTTGCTAGGAGCTCCAGTGCATCTGAGGTGTGATTTGATACTACCTCTACCACAGCTTGGAGCCTAATTAGCCTGTTAAGCAAATATACTGGGGTCCGATATCTATAGCTTCCGTCCTGGGCCCATGTGGCAGGACTATAGTATTCTATGATCCTTTCTGCAGGCCAATCTTCTCCTCCCCATTTTTGATTACCCCCGGCCATAGGTAGCTCTTTGTTGGTTTCTCTTTTTTTTTCTGTTCAAGGTTTCATACAGAGGTGCTCCTAGGAGACTGCTCCCTGATTTCGGGAGTGTAAAAAATGAGGGCTGAATCATGCCCAAAGTACATGAACCTCTCCGTTTACGGGGCAATTCACTGTATGCCTTTTTACCACAAATTCAGTATATGCTAATTGGGACTTTCCAATTTATTTTCAGGTTTTCTGGTTCCTGCCAATATCTCCTCAGGTTTTCAAGGGATTGGAAAGGGTTAGCTCCAGTGTTTTTGTACCAACACAGGTTTATGTTATTATTCCATTCACAAACTGTCTTTTTTATCTTACTCCAATACCCAGCCGGTTTTTCAGGCTGCCAAGTTTTACTTTTGTCATTAGAGTTGACTGTAAGGGTGGAGATACAGGGAGTATATCTCACTACTTCGGTGTACCCTTTACTTTCACGGCTGACACAAATCATTCCAATCACCCTTTGGTCTAAAATCCAACCCTCGGGTCTCTGAGTAGATCTGGGGGTTTGATCTTGATTCCATTTTAGAAGTTGCTCTGGAGTTAACCCTTCTCCTTTCCAAGGCTATTTTCCTGCTGATTTCAATCCCCCATAAATCTAGCAGTTAGACAACCCCAATTCAGTGGCAATTTCTTGCATTAAATCAATAAATAAATTTTGGTTGGGAGCCGATAATCCCCATTCATCATACTGTTTTTCTATTTGGTTACATTGGTTGCTTAACACCTGTAACTTCTCCTGCTCTAACCCTTTTTTTTTTTTCTCATCTCTGATTCCTGTCTTTTTATTTCTAATGCTATCTGTTTAATACTATGTTCTGGGTCCATTCCCTCTTTGTTTCTCAAAAAGCAAAATGTTTTTTCATATTGCAAGCATACCTGATCATCATTTGCATATTTCACATTCTGTCCTACCCAGTAAGTTTTGCCTTCCGTTACACATACATCTAATTTAGAGTTATCATAACATTTATGGTTAATTTGAAAATATTCTAAAAACACAGATTTCATTAGTCCATGTACTCATACTGTCTGATTACACAGTTTACATTCTGATATATGCTTAAGTTCTACATTCCTTTTTTGCCTTTTATGGTTTCCATTATTTCAGACCAGGAGCTTTGGGTGCCTGTATTTGGGTCTTGCATTCCAGAGGAAGCAATTTATGTCGTTATTTAATTTGCACATCTCATATCGAGTACCGTTAATCTTGCAGGGCCCACTCAGCTTTCTATTTTCACAACGTCTAAGGATCCAATTAGTGTGGTCTGGGGATATGCTTTGGCCTTCTTGAGGGGGCAGTTTGCACATCCCACACTCCGTGTTTAAGTTTTGCCCTCTCGTTTGGGCCTGATTCTCAGTTTGCAAGCTGATCGTCTGGTATATGACCAGGCTCAGGATCATCAGGGGCCCCCATAGGTGTACTCCTCTGCCGACGCCTCCGTCCACTGGGTTGCCACCAGCGGCGGGGTAAACCATCTTCACGGCAGCAGGCGTATTCTTCCGGGCCCCTGGTATAGAACCGAGTAGCATATCGCTTTTATGTGTTTCCCATCGAGAAAGTTTGACCGCGTCAGTACTGCAGGGCACTCTGTTTCACCGTCAGCACTCGATATTTAAAATTTGAGCTTGTGAGTTTAATTCTCCCCTCACCCCCCCTTTTAAATATCTGGTACCACAATAGTGAGTCTAGTTCAATTATTCCTAAATTGGAAGCAAGATGTAATACAAGGCTAGTCAGCTCCTGTTCCTCTTCAATACACTTGGTGCACAATGCTTAAGGAGGGTATCCCCTGCGACAGTGAATTACCCAAATTTCTTGACAATATTTACATTTAAAAGATACAAAGGAATAACAAGTACAATTGGCGTTTATACAACTTATCTGTTCCCTCTGGGTCATTTGCTGTAGCCCTGATTGGTGTCCCTTTACATGGACTATTGCAATTGCTTTTGGTCCCCTGATTGCCTCTAAGATTCTTTTGATTATCTCCCCATGAATCAGACCTCTCCCCCATGTGTTGATTAATCCTCTCTCTTCCCAAATCTTTCCAAATGTATGTACCACACCATAAGCATATTTTGAGTCTGTAAAAATCGTTCCTTTTCTTTCTTTCAATCCCTGTAATGCTCGTAAAATTGCATATAATTCACATGCCTGAGCTGACTAACTAGGATCCAGCGGACCTGACTCTGCTACCTGCCCTGTCTAACCATTCACTATTGCATTGCCTGACTTTCTTTTCCCATCTATTACTCTTGCTGAACCGTCTACAAACTATTTTTCACCTTCGTCTAATTCTTCTTCTTCCAAATCTGGTCAGATCTTAGTCTGTAATGTAACAATTTCAGCACAATTGTGAACCGGTGTCTCTGAAACGCCTCTGAATAAAAAATGAGGAGGGTTTTGTGCACCGGTTGTTCGTAACTCCAGTTTTCCTGAATGAACTGACATAGCCTCATATTTCAGTAGCCGAGCATCGGTGAGCCACTTTTCCGCTTTTTGCTGTAACAGGTTTCTTACGCTATGGGGGGTAAAAACTATTAACGGTGCCCCGAAGTTTACTTTCTTAGCTTCCTCTATTAGTAATGCTACTGCTACTATAGCTTGCAGACACGTGGGCCAATCCCTGCTCACAGGGTCCAACAGCTTTGATACATAGCCTTCAGGTTTCTTTGTACCGGCCCAGTCTTGGGTCAAGACCCTATAAGCAGTGTGATTGCTTACATCCACAAACAACTGGAACTGCCTTTTTACATCTGGGAGACTTAAAACTGGAGCAGTTATGTGTTGCGGTGGTTCGGAACCAGGAAATATGAGGACTTCTGGTGGCATGTTCCACAGACCGAGAGTTTCCCCCCGAAGCTCCCAGAGGCAGTGGTTTGGACCACCAAGCCACGAACCCCAAGTTCCTGCTATTGGTTCCTTGATTTGTCTGTTATGTTTCCCCGTTCTGGAAAATTCCCTGTCACTCCATTGTTCATTCGTTGTTCTCTCTTCCCCCCTCCCCTCCCTAAACCCCATTCGGCAATGTACCCCGGCCCCTCCCATGTATTGCCCCTTTGCCCTCAGTTTATTGGATGTTGTTCCTCCCTTAAATACCCATGTAATGAGCTGCTCTTGCCTCTTGGTCTCTGTGCCCCCTTGGAGGTAATAAACCTACCGAATTCACACACTAAGAGCCCTCCTTCTCTGGGAGTTCTCTGCTATCTCGCCGTGCTCTGAGGGCAACATCTCCTCAGACCGAGACGCAGACTAGCGGTGTCCTCATCGGCTCACCGGGGAAGCCTTCTAGAACACGAACGGCCTCCCAGGTTCACGCTAGCGCTCTGCTGCCGGTACCGGGGCAGGATAAAGCAGGGAATGCAACAAAGTGGCGCACCGAACATGGACTTCGATTCTTCGTAGTTCCCTGTGAGCGACCTGGATACGCGGGAGCGATCTGGACTGCGCCTTCAGGACGCTGCTCCCCTGAAAAGGTCCTCCACGTTCTAGTGGTGGACTTGGAAGGGCCGTCATTAACCGTTCTGGAGCGTCTGAAGTGTGTACGCTAGCTGAGCGGACTGACGAACCCAGAGACCCTTGCTCTTTTAAATGTTTTCTCTTCCTCCGGAGCCAGTATCGGCAACTGAAGCCGGGATCGAGGAACCAAGATCCGCGCAGGCGGTGAGACTCGGTGGCCACGAGATGCGGCGGGAAAAGAACCGAGGTCCGCGCGCAGGCGGAGAGGTTTGGTCCGCGATAGGCTCCGGGGAGAGTTTTTCGCTTCGTTGTGCCGTAAAAAAAAGAGTAAGGAGGCTTTTATTCGGAGACAATGGGTATTAAGTTGTCCCGAATAGAGCAGGAGTTTTATGTCCAAGTTAAAGAGACCCTTAAGTTAAAAAATGGGAAAGCTAATAAGCGGGCTTGGAAATGTTTTATTAAGTGGATTTTTGTTAACATCCCTTTTGCTTCTGCCTCTTCTGTTAAAACTCTGAGTTTTTGGGACTTAGTAGAAAAACGTTTACAGGCAGTGGAGAGAGGGGGTGATGTTTCTGTCCGGAAATTTTTTCCGTTGTTGATTTTAATTTGTTATACTCTGCGTAATTGTCGGGAAAATTCGGAATCCCCGATTCACCTATTTCATGTTCCTAATTCCCCTTTTCCCAATCCCTCTTCCCCGCTGCAGGAAAGTGCGCCCCTCGGTTCTCCCCGCTATGAGACTGATTCCCTCATAGCGAACTTTACCCCAAATCCTTTCTCCAAGCCCACAGTCAAACACGCGCCGGCTGCGCTCCCCCATTGTTCTGAGTTTAAAGATGGCGGCGGCCTCGTGACACCGTGCCGCCACCCTTGCACCCACTGCGCAGTCTCACGCCAAAAGCCCGCAAATCCTCCCAGCTCCTCCCATGGTTCCTTCCCCTTCACGTTGATTGGCCCTGCGTCGGGCTCCCCCCCCGCGGCCGATGATGTCTTCGCGTCGGGTCCCTCCCCTTGTGCCGGAGGTCCCCGCCCCAGCCCGAGGGAGGTCCCCGCCCCACCGCACGCCTGGACTGCCCATATCAACTGCAGTCCCGCCCCTAACCACCACCCACTCCCAGATTCCCAAACCCTCTCTTTCACATCCCGTGATTGGGGGCCAAAAGGTGAAGAAGCCAGAACCTGCGATGCAGCTGGTCAGTCAAGCCCTACAGTGGCATCAGGTGTGCACAGCCCTCAGGGTAACAACCCACGATGGGAATCACTGTCACCTGCAGCCTTGTGAGAGCTTTGCAAGGTAGAGAGAGAGAGCTTGGGAGAAATTCTCCTCACTTTAAAAGAGTGCTGGTCCCATCTGATATAAAAACAATCATGACAGGTATTTTAGTTAAGGTTCAGTATTGGGTGTGGGAAAAGATATGGAAGCAGCAGCTTCAAAGCCTACTTAACAGTTCTAATCATCCTCCACCTAAGTCTTCCACAGGCTCCTGGACACCACATGCTCCATCCCATTTGGGAAACGCATCAAGGAGCGTGGACAGCACTGCGCTCCTCAAAGAAATTAAAAGCTGAATCTACTGTGTCCTGCCCTCCATCACCACCCATGCCACTGAAAACACCATCAGAGGCGATCCCAGATTACCAGTTGCTTGAACCACGATGGCTGAAGTTAGTAGGTGTCATGACTTTCCACCCAACGCGTCCACCAGAACAGACCCAGATGCCTCCACCAACAGACGCTGCTCCACAGAGATCAGCGTGGAAGAGAAGGAAAAAGAAGACTCCAGACTTCGACAGCGATCAAGAAAAATCACCGAGACCCTTCTTCTTGATATCTTCCCCTTAGACTCTCCCTAAACCTGCCCCATGTACCTCCCATACCCCAATCATTCCCAGTCCTGTAGAGACAATGCTTTAACAATGTTTGTTTGTTTATTTGCAGATTTTCAAGACTTTGTTTTGGATTTTAGATATTATCTTCATTGTGCTAAGCTTCCTTAGATGTTTTAAAACCTTCATAATTTCTTTTATTAACAAGTCACTTTCTTTAAGTAAAAAGACAGGGGGAGATGTTGTGGTGGTTTGGAACCAGGAAATATGAGGACTTCTGGTGGCATGTTCCACAGACCGAGAGTTTCCCCCCGAAGCTCCCAGAGGCAGTGGTTTGGACCACCAAGCCACGAACCCCAAGTTCCTGCTATTGGTTCCTTGATTTGTCTGTTATGTTTCCCCGTTCTGGGAAATTCCCTGTCACTCCCTTGTTCATTCGTTGTTCTCTCTTCCCCCTCCCCTCCCTAAACCCCATTCGCAATGTACCCCGGCCCCTCCCATGTATTGCCCCTTTGCCCTCAGTTTATTGGATGTTGTTCCTCCCTTAAATACCCATGTAATGAGCTGCTCTTGCCTCTTGGTCTCTGTGCCCCCTTGGAGGTAATAAACCTACCGAATTCACACACTAAGAGCCCTCCTTCTCTGGGAGTTCTCTGCTATCTCGCCGTGCTCTGAGGGCAACATCTCCTCAGACCGAGACGCGGACTAGCGGTGTCCTCATTGGCTCACCGGGGAAGCCTTCTAGAACACGAACGGCCTCCCAGGTTCACACTAGCGCTCTGCTGCCGGTACCGGGGCGGGATAAAGCAGGGAACACAACAGTTATGAGTGCCTCTTTTAGCTCTTTGAACCTTTCTTCATCTTGCTCTGTCTATTTAATCTGGTCCATTGTTATTTTTTCATATAAAATTTTTACTTTTTCATTATAATTTTTAATCCATTGCCGGCAATATCCGACAAGCACTAATACTTGTCTGACTTCCCTTTTAGTACTAGGAGGGGGTAAAGTTATGATACTTGCCACCTGTTCAGGATCTAGCTTTTTTCTTCCCTTTTGTTAACCAATGTCCAAGATATTTTACCTCAGGTTCTGTGAACTGTAATTTTGATTTTGAGACTTTTAACCCCCTATCTATAGTAGTTTTTCTCACCTCCCTCTCAGTCTGACCGGCCACCAGAAGATCATCCACATGCTGAAGCAACTTAGTTCCATTTACCAGCTTAAAATGACTTAATACCTGTTCTAGAGCCTGTCCCAACAAACTCAGAGAATCCACAAAGCCCTGAGGTAAAGAAGTCTACTACAATTGTTGTTTTCTGTTTGTCTCTGGATCTTCTCACTGAAAAGCAAAATAATCCTGGCTTTCCTCAGTCAGAGGACAAGCCCAAAATGCATATCCTTCCATCGGGATGGGATATTGTTTAATTTTAATAGGTTCTTCTGGTCTCTCAATCTCTATATGGATAGATGTCATTTCTATTCTACTGGCCGCCCCCCCCCCCCCCTTCCCCCGGGTATACCAAACCTTTGGGTTTATTTTGCTCTCACCTTCTGCAGTCAATTTATACAAACTTACTACCAGTCGTGCTTCCTGCACAATCAAACTGATTTCTAGAATCACCATTAAATCTCTTCCTAATAAATTATAATCTGCTTCTTCTACTAATAGCATGTTACCTAGACATATCTTGGTTTCTGATTCTATTTCAACATTTTTAATAACAGGTACTTTAAATGGTTCCCCCTTAGCCCCTATCACCAACACAGTTTCTTTACTTTTAACACACCCCGAGGGTAATTGCTGAACCGTACTCCGTTCAGCTCCAGAATCTACTAAAAACATTAGTTCTTGTTTTAAGGGTCCTAATTTTAATTTTATCAAGGGCTCTGTTGCTGTTATGGACCCTAGAGTAAAGAGCCCCTGACACCTCTAGTCTGCTTGAAAAATCTTCTCATCCCTTAACTTCCTCTTGCAATCTTTTTTAAGATGTCCCTTCATTTTGCAGTAAAAACATTCTGGGGCATTCTTCTGGTTATCGGGGTATTGCTTCTGATGGATGGGGGAGGGGGGGTTTCCACTGTCCCGCGTTTCGTGTCGGACTTATCGGGGTTTGGAATCGCTCCTGCTTCTGGGCTTCTCGAACTGCCGCTGCTAGCACTCTCGCCTGAGCTTTTTGTTTTTCCTCGTCCCTTCACATGTATATGCGCTGGGCTTCTCGGAGGAGTTCTTGTAGCCCTTTCTCTTGCCAATTATCTATCTTTTCTAATTTTTTCGAATGTCCTCCCAAGATTTTGCAACAAATTGGGTTTTAAGTAAGACTTCACCCACTGGTGAGGTCGGGTCTGTTCCTGAATACATTTGTATGTTTCGCTTTAATCTTTCTAACCACTCGGTGGGTGTCTCATCTTTCCCCTGGCATTCCTCAAAAACCTTGCTCATATTCTGTCCCCTGGGTACTGCATCTCGAACTCCCTGTATAGCAATATTCCTGAGATCGATCATATTTCGCGCCCCCCCCCCCCCACCCCATTTGTGGATCCCAGCCCGGGTCTTGACTTGGCCATTTTTCGAAGGTGCTAAATATGGGCCACATTAGGTGTTCTCTGATCTCCTTACCTCCCCAAATTTCGATGCAGTAATACACCATTTTCGCTTTGGATTTTGTGCTAAGGCTCGAATACTCCCCCCAGTGTTCTAATAACCACTCCAAAGGGCTGTCCAGGGGAATTTCGGGTATGCTCTGCTTACTCCCTTTTGGGGTTTTTCCTGGGACTTTTTCTGAGGCTTGCCCTTCCTCTGCCCCATGTCTTTTATTCTAGCTAGCTTGCCTTACCTTTTTTTTTTTTCTTCAGCTGTGATCGGTACCGTTTACAATTTTGCTCTGATATTTTACCAGCTTACTGGCCCCGCGGAGAACCGTTCTGGGGGTTTTCCACTGGTAACAGCTCTCTTTCCTGATATCTTATTCTGGACTTACCTAGTCCGAGACCAGAAGGTTTGCTAGTTCCTGAACTCTAAAAGAATGTACCTTCCCTTCTGATCTTCCGTGATCGATCCCCCGAATTTCTCGGAAAATTCGGGCTTGACATGTGTAACCGGGGTTTCTGCCCCCCCTCCCGCTTCGTATCTTTCACTTCCTCGCGACCGCCCTCTTCCCTCGCGGGAGAGAGGAACTGCGATCTTGGGGTCCGCACTCACTTCGAGAAAATTTCACGTCTCACACACACGCTCGATCACACCTCGCCCAACCACGCAATACGTACGGTCCTTTTTCTTGCGTGGAGTCTTGGGCACGTAGATTTTTATGAGCGAATAAATTACCCGCGGCTCCGGAGATCTCCCCGATCTCCCCTGAGTTCCCTGAGAGCTCTTTTTATCCTCCTTTTCGATACGTGGCAAAAATCTCGAGAATTGTGTTCGTTGATACGATTTGTTATGAGGGCTCCCTGTTCCGTCAGGCGGCTGAACTCAGCGGAGGCGCCTCCTGAACGGAGACAGGGGCCCGCAATGCCAGAATCACGTATCACGTCGGGGTCACCAAATTGTAATAAATAAGTACACCCAGTTTATAGTAAAACAAGTATAAAATTTATTTCGTGTCCGAGAGTTCGAACACGCAATGCCACAATCGAAAAGGGAGACAGTGCCAAGCCCGGGGTTGGCACTGGGTGAACGCAGGTTTGACCTCTATCGCATCAGACCTCCCTCTGTTCACCCCGACTGCTTCCAACAGCTGGTTTATATACAGTTTTGACCATAAAGTCCGGATTTTGGGTATTGTTTCTGCCACTCAGCATATTCATGAAGCATGCTATTCATGAAACTGAGGTGGACAAAACGCATCCTGTGTTTGATTGATTTTTCATCACCAGGGGATGTTATCTGATGGCTCATGATCTTCCTTATCCTGGTCCAATCTGGTTGTTAACACCTGCGCTGGTGTTGAAGGTTGGATCTAGTTCTTTTCCTCAGGAATTTTTCTCCCATGGGTTGCTAAGACACAAATGACTGGGTACTTAAGAGAAACAAAGCACAAGGCTAGAGCCTTTCTCCGTGGCAGGGTGGGGCAAAATTGCCCCTCACGGAAGCAGAGCCTGACAACTCGAGATTTGGAAAGACTGAAAAGCAAGGGCAGAGGGGAAGTCACACTCTCTTGCTCAGGACCCTCGGAGCGGGACGGTCGGAGCTACTGTCTGCTGAACCCACGACCCCTGAGAAGCCAGCGCGGAGCTGCCAGTCTGTCTGCTGTGAGTCTCTGCCCTCTGCCCCATCCGGAGCCGACCTGCCTGCCACCAGCCCGCTTTTCTCCGCTGCATTGTAGCGGGGTTTTTCCCTGCACGTGGAGACCCCTTACCGTCCCAGCTCCCTGTGTCCCGGGATCCTGCTGTGGCACCAACACCAGCTGCCCCTCCCGAGGGTCTGTGGAGCAAGGGCTCTCCTCCATCCCTCCGTGCTTCGGGCAGTCGCCATTCGCCGTGTGCTACCTGAGCTCACGCCGGAGCGCCCCTGCAGCCACCGGGGAATCACCGCACCCAGAGCGCCCCTGCAGCCACCGGGGAATCACCGCACCCAGAGCGCCCCTGCAGGCTGTGACTGGAACTGCACCAAAGGGAAAAGGTGCCTGAAGCCGAGCAGGCTGCCACTGGGTTTCTGGTTCTGTTTGTTGGTCAACGTTATAGTTGTTGTTATTTGTTATCCTTGTTTTAGATAGTAGTAAAGAACTGTTATTCCTATTCCCATATCTTTGCCTGAGAGCCTTTATAATAATTCGGAGGGAGAGGGGTTACAGTTTCCCATTCCAAGGGAGGCTCCTGCCTTCCTTAACAGACACCTGTCCTTCAAACCAGGACAGATTTTGGCGCCCAACGGTGGGGCACGAGGGCATCGAGGGGAAGAAGGATAACAGTTCTTGAGTAACGCAGTTTTTGTGTGCTGGATATAGGAACCTCATTAGGTTGCACCATGTGGTCTTGCTTATTCCGGTTCGTATGGCAAGTGGTCACAGCTGTTTCTCTCCCATTTGCAGCCCCATATCTAAACATGGCCCTATAACTAAGGCTACAGTGGCTGTTATACAGTTTGTGTCATGGGTCAATAAGGTGAGGAATTCATAGATTTTCAACTTCCTCTGGAAGGCAGGCATGTGGATTCACAGCTACCACACACTAATGACATGTTTTCAGGGTTACTTTAATAATGGTACCTACTGCGAGGAAGTGACACCAAAAGAAATGTTCTCACAACCCTTCACCCAGCTCTTTGGGCCTATCCCGCCAATCTTTGAGGGGTTCAAATCTTCTCTAGATGCTAATGATACCATACAGTGGCTGGCATTGCTGATAGTCCTACTCTATTTAGCATTCAGGGATAAAGGAGGTCTGACTTGGATAACCACTCTGACATCTACCCCAGACAATAGGGATGAGGCCCCAGAACCTGACATAGCCCCAAAGACTAGGGATGTTGCCACAGAAACTAACCTGGCCCCGGAAACTAGGGATGCTGCCACAGAACCTGACACGGCCCCAGAGACTAGGGATGCTGCCACAGAACCTGACATGGCCCCAGAAACTAGAGACACCATCCCAGAACCTGACATGGCCCCAGAAACTAGGGACACCATCCCAGAACCTGACATTGCCCCAGACACTAGAGATGTTACTACAGAGTCTGACCCGGTCCCACAACCCACCTCAGAAACAACCCACCCGGATTGGGTGGGAGTCCTGGTGAAAGAGATACGCGAGATGAGCCAAGTGCTGAAGGAATACACTTGCCCAGCTGGTGGGAAACCCTTCCCGTACCCCAAAGAGGGAGAGTCTAATGAGGCAGCAGAAGGAACCCAGGGACGCTATCACCGCTCAGGCTCCAGTCAGATCAGAGGGGCAGCCACAGCCAGTAGCAGTTGCCCCTGTGGAAAAGAGGAAGACTAAGGTCAAACCAGAGCAGCCAGTGAGTAATGATGGGGAAGCAGGACCCTCTCAACCAGTAGGGAGGCCAAGGATTGAAATCACTACTGAGTCCCTGGGGTATGACAGTCTCCGTAATCTACGAAAAGACATTGTGCGACGGGGTCGTGAGCCTTTTACAACCTGGTTACTTCAGGTCTGGGACCTTATGGGTATGGGCGTGCAGCTGGATAGTATTGAGGCAAGGCAGCTGGGACCCTTGTCCCAGGACTCAGGGGTTGATCAGGTATTTGGAAGAGATGACGGGCCTCTGTCTCTCTGGGAACGGCTTTTAATAAGTGTAAGAGAGAGGTTTGTCAACAGGGAGAGAATGCAGGAATATCATCATAGAAGACCATGGAAGACCCTTGAGGAGGGAATCCAACAGCTGAGGGAGGTGGCAGTATTGGAGGTACTCTTTGGGAGGGATGGACAACATGATAATGACCCCGACAAGGTCAAGTGTACAGGACAAATGTTGTGGAATCTGGCAAAGCTAGGGCCCTCCCAATACACCATCTTCATTGCAACAATTAATGCTGATGACAACCGAGAGACAGTGGGCTCCATAGCCACCAAACTCAGGAATTATGATAGTATGATCAGTGGCCCAATGCAGGCTCAGGTCTCTGCTGTGGTCAAAGACCTCAGAGAGGAGATGATGAGGGAGGTGAGGGAGGCGATGAGGTTGATGAGTGCGGCACCAGTGCGAGTCACAAGCCCCAAAGTCAGAGCCCAGCGCCCCCCAGCCAGGGAGAGAGGGTACACCCCACGATCTGAGCTGTGGTTCTTCCTGTGTGATCACGGAGAAGACATGAGGAAGTGGGATAGGAAACCCACTGCTGCCCTGGCAGCACGGGTACAGCAACTCAAAGAAGGAAATACTAACCGAAGCGGGGGGTCTACTAAAGTGAAGGTAGCCTCAGCCTCCTGTGACCGAGATGCCAGATATTACAGAAGAGAGGACGATCTCTTAGATCCCCTCGAGGGGACCTCTACCATGTACGCCCAAGAAAGAAATGACAACCAGAGCTAGAGGGGCCCTGCCTCTAGCCAGGAAGAGGCACGGGAAAACCGGGTCTTTTGGACAGTGTGGATCCGATGGCCTGGCACATCAGAACCACAAAAATATGAAGCGTTAGTTGATACTGGTGCGCAGTGTACCTTAATTCCATCAAGACATGTGGGGGCAGAACCTGTTTCTATTGCCGGGGTGACAGGGGGATCACAGCAATTAACTTTGTTGGAAGCCGAGGTGAGCCTGACCGGGAAGGAGTGGCAGAAACACCCCATTGTGACTGGTCCAGAGGCCCCATGTATTCTGGGCATAGACTTCCTCCGGAATGGCTATTACAAAGACCCAAAGGGACTCAGGTGGGCTTTCGGAATAGCGGCTGTAGAGGCAGAGGGCATCAGGCAACTGAACACCTTGCCTGGACTATCGGAAAATCCAAATGCAGTAGGACTCCTGAGAGTAAAAGAGCAACAAGTGCCAATTGCCACCTCGACAGTGCACCGCCGGCAGTACCGGACGAATCGAGACGCCGTGATCCCCATCCACAAGATGATCCGCGACCTGGAAAGCCAAGGAGTGGTCAGTAAAGCCCACTCACCCTTCAACAGCCCCATCTGGCCTGTGCACAAGTCTGACGGGGAATGGAGATTGACTGTGGACTATCGTGGCTTGAATGAAGTGACTCCACCATTGAGTGCTGCCGTGCCAGACATGCTGGAGCTCCAGTACGAGCTGGAGTCCAAGGCAGCAAAATGGTATGCCACCATTGACATCGCCAATGCGTTTTTCTCCATCCCTCTGGCAGCGGAGTGCAGGCCTCAGTTCGCCTTTACCTGGAGGGGTGTGCAGTATACCTGGAATCGGCTACCCCAGGGGTGGAGGCACAGCCCCACGATCTGCCATGGACTGATCCAAGCTGCACTGGAAAAGGGTGAGGCTCCAGAGCATCTCCAATACATCGATGACATCATTGTGTGGGGGAACACGGCAGCAGAAGTATTTGAGAAAGGAGAGAAGATCATCATGATCCTCCTGGAAGCCGGTTTTGCCATCAAGAAAAGCAAAGTCAAGGGACCTGCTCGAGAGATCCAGTTCTTGGGGGTAAAATGGCAAGATGGACGGCGCCAGATTCCCACGGAGGTCATCAATAAGATCACTGCGATGTCTCCTCCAACTAACAAAAAGGAAACTCAAGCTTTCCTAGGGGCCATAGGTTTTTGGAGTATGCACATTCCAGAGTACAGCCAGATTGTGAGCCCTCTCTACCTGGTCCCCCGCAAGAAGAACGATTTTCACTGGGGCCCTGAACAGCAACAAGCATTTGCCCAGATCAAGCAGGAGATCGCTCATGCGGTAGCGCTTAGCCCAGTAAGGACGGGACCAGAGGTGAGGAATGTGCTTTACTCTGCAGCCGGGAACAAGGGCTTGTCCTAGAGCCTTTGGCAGAAGGTGCCTGGAGAGACTCGAGGCCGACCGCTGGGATTCTGGAGCCGGAGTTACAGAGGGTCCGAAGCCAACTACACCCCCACAGAGAAGGAAATCTTGGCCGCCTATGAAGGAGTTCAAGCCACCTCAGAGGTAATTGGCACTGAAGCACAACTCCTCCTGGCACCTCGACTACCAGTGCTGGGGTGGATGTTCAAAGGAAAGGCTCCCTCTACCCACCACGCCACCGATGCCACATGGAGTAAGTGGATCGCACTTATCACACAGCGCGCCCGCATTAGAAATCCGAACCGCCCTGGGATCCTAGAAATAATTACGAACTGGCCAGAAGGTGAGAGTTTTGGTCTCACTGATGAAGAGGAGCAAGAACAAGTGACCCGGGCTGAGGAGGCTCCACCATATAATCAACTGCTAGATGAAGAAAAGTGCTACGCCCTTTTCACTGATGGTTCCTGTCGCATCATAGGGATGTACCAGAAGTGGAAAGCAGCTGTGTGGAGCCCCACACGACAAGTTGCAGAAGCCACTGAAGGAGAAGGTGGGTCGAGCCAATTTGCTGAACTCAAAGCTGTTCAGCTGGCCCTGGACATTGCTAAGAGAGAGAAGTGGCCAAAGCTCTATCTCTACACTGATTCGTGGATGGTAGCCAATGCTCTATGGGGTTAACTGGAAAGGTGGAAAAAGGCCAACTGGCAGCGTAGAAGAAAGCCAATCTGGGCAGCTGATGAATGGAAAGACATTGCCACTCGGGTAGAGAAGCTACCCGTAAAGGTCCGCCATGTAGACGCCCATGTCCCTAAGAGCCGAGCTAACGAAGAACACCAGAACAACAAGCAGGTAGATCACGCCGCAAAGATTGAGGTGGCACAGATAGATTTAGACTGGCAACACAAAAGAGAGCTGTTCCTAGCCCGATGGGCCCATGATGCCTCAGGCCACCAGGGCAGAGATGCCACCTATAAGTGAGCACGAGACCGAGGGGTGGACCTAACCATAGACAGTATCTCCCAGGTGATCCATGATTGTGAGACGTGCGTCGCGATCAAACAAGCCAAGCGAGTAAAGCCTCTATGGTATGGTGGACGGTGGTCCAAATACAAGTATGGAGAGGCTTGGCAGATTGATTACATCACACTGCCCCAGACCCGCCAAGGCAAGCGCTACGTTCTCACAATGGTGGAAGCCACCACAGGATGGCTGGAGACCTACCCTGTGCCTCATGCCACTGCCCGGAACACCATCCTGGGCCTCAAAAAACAGGTTCTTTGGAGACATGGTACCCCCGAGAGAATTGAATCCGACAATGGGACTCACTTCAAAAATAGCCTTATAAACACCTGGGCTAGGGAACAGGGCATCGAGTGGGTGTACCATATCCCTTATCATGCACCAGCAGCTGGGAAAGTTGAACGGTACAATGGCCTGCTCAAAACCACCTTGAAAGCACTGGGTGGGGGGACGTTCAAGAACTGGGAGACTAATTTGGCAAAGGCCACATGGTTAGTGAACACCCGAAGTTCCTCCAGCCGGGCCGGGCCTGCCCACTCTGACCCCTTGCGAACAACAGATGGAGATAAAGTTCCAGTAGTACACATGAGAGGTATGCTGAGAAAGACTGTTTGGGTAAACTCTGCCTCAAGTAAAGACAATCCCATCCGGGGGGTTGTCTTTGCTCAGGGACCGGGCTGCACCTGGTGGGTGATGCAAAGGGATGGAGAGACCCGATGCATACCTCAAGGAGATCTTGTTTTAAGGTGAACTACTTATGACACTGCGCTTGTATCTGTATCTGCATGTATGTATATACCTCGAAAGTTTAAATTTGATGTAAGGTGTTTGCATGGGAAAAAAAATTCGGGGTGGAGAATGTTGAAGGTTGGATCTAGTTCTTTTCCTCAGGAATTTTTCTCCCATGAGTTGCTAAGACACAAATGACTGGGTACTTAAGAGAAACAAAGCACAAGGCTAGAGCCTTTCTCCGTGGCAGGGTGGGGCAAAATTGCCCCTCACGGAAGCAGAGCCTGGTAACGCGAGATTTGGAGAGACTGAAAAGCAAGGGCAGAGGGGAAGTCACACTCTCTTGCTCAGGACCCTCGGAGCGGGACGGTCGGAGCTACTGTCTGCTGAACCCACGACCCCTGAGAAGCCAGCGCGGAGCTGCCAGTCTGTCTGCTGTGAGTCTCTGCCCTCTGCCCCATCCGGAGCCGACCTGCCTGCCGCCAGCCCGCTTTTCTCCGCTGCATTGTAGCGGGGTTTTTCCCTGCACGTGGAGACCCCCTTACCGTCCCAGCTCCCTGTGTCCCGGGATCCTGCTGTGGCACCGACACCAGCTGCCCCTCCCGAGGGTCTGTGGAGCAAGGGCTCTCCTCCATCCCTCCGTGCTTCGGGCAGTCGCCATTCGCCGTGTGCTACCTGAGCTCACGCCGAAGCGCCCCCTGCAGGCACCGGGGAATCACCGCACCCAGGCGCCCTGCAGCCACCGGAATCACCGCCACCAGAGCGCCCCTGCAGGCTGTGACTGGAACTGCACCGAAGGGAGAAGGTGCCTGAAGCCGAGCAGGCTGCCACTGGGTTTCTGGTTCTGTTTGTTGGTTAACGTTATAGTTGTTGTCATTTGTTATCCTTTGTTTTAGATAGTAGTAAAGAACTGTTATTCCTATTCCCATATCTTTGCCTGAGAGCCTTTATAATAATTCGGAGGGAGAGGGGTTACAGTTTCCCATTCCAAGGGAGGCTCCTGCCTTCCTTAACAGACACCTGTCCTTCAAACCAGGACAGCTGGGATGGGATTTTCGGAGATGGTCGACCAGTTCTGCCATCAGCTCTGCCGGGAAACTCTCCTTGGAAAATATAGATATCAGGGGTCGGCTGAATGCTTTCCCCGATGTGCCGCAGTTCTCTGTTGTGCTGTCTTTGGGATGTAAATCAGTTCCCTGGGCGAGGCCACAATTCTTTTCTTGGGCAGGCTCTGCTTGTTCTAAAACTGGTTACAACTAAACCTTTTTTAACTATCTCTTTCAATATTACATATTTGAGCACGAATTTCCCACTTTTATTTATAACAGCAATGATCTGGTGAGAACTGACTTCAACCAATACTCAGAGAGGGTAATTTAAATAAACACAGTATTTATGTCTTTATGACTCAGAATCATGAGAATTTAGTACGTAGCTCCGTCTTTATTCGTGGCTCCCTCTTTATTCACAGTGGCCAATCTGGAAGATGCTGTTGTGTTTTGCTTTTTAGATGACATGAAGTGGCTTATGGAAAACACAGGTTTACTGGGTGTGGTAGTTTGAAAGCAAATCAGTGAGAGACTCAAAGTCAGAACTACAATTTAACAGAAAAATTAAAATAAATGCAATAGTACAAAACCACTGACAGAGTCAGAATACAACCTGACACCCTGTCGGTCAGGGTGTTGGTAGTAGTCCACTTAGAAGGTGGCTGCAGTCCTCTGGGAGTGATAGATGTGGTTCTGTTGAAGCAGTGATCCTGTGAAAGGTGTAGTTCTCCTCTGAAGGTCCAGTGGTGGTGTAGAAGGGTCTGGTCTTCCTCTGGGAATCCAGTGGAAAAGCTTACTTGTGGTGTTTCTAATTCCAGTTTTTTTATCCAGATAGGGATGCATTGGTCCCTCACCCTGGGCAGGGCATCTCACAATGGGATGATGTAGTTTATCAGTGGGACTCAATGGCCCGTTAACTGCAGCCATGAGGGATGAGCAAAGCAAAATGCCCCGCCTGGCTCCAACAGCTGGGCCATTAGAAGACATGCCCTGGAGCCATCAGGGATGAGCCAGGAACACTGCCCCACCTGGCCCCAACATCCCATGAAGATGGCGATAGAATACATACCATTGTAACCTAAGACACTGAGGAAATTTTCAGCACTGTCACACCTTCCGAGGCAGATTAAAATCTTTGAAAGGTACTTCCAACCTCTGTTGCAATCTCTGCTTTGCAAGGGATACCCAAAGAAGACCATGGCATTTTCACAGAGGCTGATGCCTTTTTCCTGGTCTTAGGAAATAAAGGCTCAGACACGGTTAGAGGGTTGGGGGTCGTTTACCTTGGTATTTTAATAGGATCCCATTCGATGGCTTCTGCTGTCCAGGTAGAATGCGTAGCAAAAGCCCCGTCCCCCCAATCGAGTATACAATTAAAGACTTTACACATTAGCATATCTAACAAGAGGGCCCATTAAGGGGCTTGGGTGGGCTAACTTCTATTTTACAGAATCTGTCCTGCTAGGGGACCTTGAGTGCTTATGACAATAGTGTTTGGTCTTCTAACTCTACGTAGTTTCAGGGGTGTTTAGTCTCCCAGCCTACTGAACACCATGAAATCAGGCTAAATTATCACCTAAAGCATCACAAGTATGCGTGCTAATACTTGTGTGTTGCAGTTGTCCTGGCAACGTCGGCCCCGGGCTCCCGGAAGGAAGGGTGGTGGGTGAAACCATCTCGTGGAAGGAATCCCCCGGGAGCCATCCCAACCTTGGTTTAGTCCATTTAGTCTAGGTTACGCCTCTGTTTGTTAATTTGTTAGTTGTGTTGTCTGTCAAGTTTTGTATCCTCCCCTGTTTCTGGAAAGCTCCGTGCAGGTGCTTCTCGGATTGGTCCCTGAACCTTTTTCCCTCCCTCCCTTACTCCCGGTTGGTTTGTGATTCCTCTCCCCGCCCCAACTCCTCCCCCTTGCTCTGCCGTGATTGGTTGCCTGAGTTGTTTATCCGTCCCTGCACAGCCTTGTCCAGCGCCATTGTGCTTGGGACGAGGATCAATAAACGTTCCTGTTGCCCAGCATAGTCGCCGCTCCTTATTGCCTTGATTTCGCAGCTACTGGTAGCAAGAACCCACGCTTGCGAACACCGAAACCTCAGCACTTGGGATTAGCGTTGCTGTGGGCAGGGAAACCTTAGCCCTGGTGGCGCCCGGGTGGCTGAGGCAACCATCCAGCAGGTGACCACGAGGCCGCGAAGCCACGAGGAACACTTATTATTTTTAATAAGTGGCGCCCAACGCTGCTGCTACGCAAGTAGCTTCAGAAGAGGACTCTCTTTACACCGAGAAGACCCTGTTGGAGCGCTCCTTGCTACGTGTCCTGAACCCTCTTGTGGAGGTACGGACTCGTAGAAAAGCCAGCGACTCCCTCGACCTCGACGGACTGAGGCATCGAGGTGAAACCGAGCTCATCAAGGCACCTCACATCTCTCGTTTGTGGATTTACTTTGGCGGTCGTCGCGAGGAGCAGAAGCCTCGGACGTTGAAAAAAAACCCCTGCAGGTCGCCGCGGAGGTCGAGTGTCCCTCCGGGTGAGTTAACCGCCACGTTTTCTACTTTATTTTAGAGAGTGGGGAATTAACCTCTCTTGCTATAGGATGGGCAACCATCAAAGCAAGAGGGAGAAGGAGCTAAGTTTTTTGTATTATAGTTTAAAATACCGTTTAGTTGATTCGGGGGAAAGTTTTGATAAAAAGTTACTAAAAAAGTTTTTGAAATGGGTACTTGGGAACATTCCTTTCGTTCATCCTAAGTCGGTTTTTACGCTTTCGTTTTGGGATGACGTCGGGGAAAAATTAACCGATAGATTTGAGGGGGGAGATTTTTCAGTTAAACGGTTTTTTGGGTTGCAGACTTTAATTTATAATGTTTTAGTTAATGAGTTTGGGGAGGGTTCGAGTGCGGTTGACGTTAGTTCCCCTACCCCTGATCGTGTTCCTGAACCCCTCATTCCGCCCCCCTCTATCCCGGTGGCTGACCATGCGCCGGTACGCCCGTCTCGCGAAAGCAAGCGGGTTGAAATCGGAGACGATGGAAGTCTCCACCGAAGCACGGCAGTCACCAACCCTTTCTACCCTGAGTCTGGCCAGCTCAGGGTGGACCCATTCCTCACAATTTACCCCAGTTCGCCGTCCCCAGTTGCGCCCGTTGCGCGGATTCCCCCTCCGAGTTATAGTAGTTTTGAATTTAAGGGAACGCCACAAAATGGCGTCGGGAGAAATTTTGCTGCGCCATTGCAAGATGGCGGATCGGGACTTTTGCCGCAATGCGGCAGCGGTTTGGACTTTGGCGCGCGCGCGAACCGGAGTGACGTGAATCCCTTCTACCCCGCCCCCGCCTCCCTAGCCCCCACCCCCGCGTCGAGTTACACGTCGGTCACACCCCCTGCGGCCGATGATGTCACTGCGTCGGGGCCCCTCCTTCCTCCCGCCCACGAAGTTCCCCGCCCCCTCGATCGCCCCACCCCTTACCCTGTAACTCCCACCCCAGTCCCGCCTCCAATCCCGCCCAGACCCGCCCCTGCCGGGAACCCCACCCCTCCCGTTGGCGTGCCCGCCCCCTTGTTTACCTACGCTGTACCCGTTCCGGTTTCCCACGGTCTACCTTCCGGTTCCCACGGTCCTACCCCGGAAGCGGGAAGGGATGAGGCCTATCCCACCCGGGCCTCCGAGCCCTATACCACCGGGGCCTCTCCCCCATCGCAGTTGCCGGTAGCCGTGCCCTTTGCGGCACCGGTGACGTACAACCGGCAGCGTAACACCGCGCGGTGGGAACCCATACAGCAAGGAGTAATTAAGGATATTTGCAAAGCGAGTCAGGAGTTTGGGCGTGCGTCTCCCTATTTCAAGGGGTTGATAAACTCCACGTTTGAAGCATCGTTGTTGGTGCCACACGATTTAAAACTCCTGATGTCGAGCCTTTTAATCGAACCGGATTTCTGGGTTTGGGAAAGCAGGTGGCACGGGGAGCTGCAAAAGTTACTTGCCACCTATCGCGGTGACCCCGCCAAAGCCTCCCTCACTATGGAACACCTTAGTGGGGAGGGAGCGTTTTCGGAACCCGGGGAGCAAGCCAAAAACATTCCGGCTGAAGTCCTTAAAGACATACCGCGGGCAGCGCGATCGGTGCTGTTTAGTTTAGCCGCTGACGGTGACCCTGCTCAGGGTTATACCGCCATAAAGCAGGGTCCCCAAGAGAGGTTTGTTACCTTTGTAAATAGACTTCGGGAGTCCGTGGCGCGTGCAGTTACCAACCCAGTCGTGCAAAAGGAGATGCTAGTAGAACTTGTGAGGGAAAACTCTAACGAGGAGTGCCGTAGGGTCATTGAGCTGATGCCTTGGGAGCCTCCGCCCACCATCGAGCTTATTACTGAGCGCTGCTCCCAAGTGAGGCTGCCAAAGCCAGAGACCCCTGACTTGGCGAAAGTAAAACCCAAACCCGCGCATTCCTATGGCGTCACAGCAGCGCCAGCTGAAAAACGTTATTATAACTGTGGGAAGTTGGGTCATTTTATCAAAGACTGTAGACTCCCTCGCAAAGGACATTTTAACTGCACTAACTCTGTGAATCCCGAGTTACCGGCAGGTCCCGCCTCTCATCAAAACAACGTGACAGCCCAACCCACGCCGTGTTCCTGTTGCCACTCCTCGGGAAACGGGAAGGGGAGGGCGGGTCAGTGCCGCGCTCCGCAATAAATAAGTTAAACGCTGCACCTGGGGAGTCCACGACATCGACTTCACCAACCTACAGAGAACTCACGAGACTTCAACAGCCGGCGCGTCCACATTCGACAACGCGGCACTCTGCAGAGCCCTCGCCGAGTGACTCCAATCGCCTGGATGTGGTGAGCTCGTTCGTTTTACATCTCACGGACACTACACCTCACCACGTTACTGTGGAACTGATAAATGCACCACACCACCCGTGCACATTACTTATAGTGGGAGATTCTATAAGAGGTCCCCCAGGACTTTTTGTGATCCCGGAGGTGAAACTTTATCAACCTAAAAAACCTATCGGTGTCACCATCATGTTAAATACCACACCCTGGTTTTTGCCTAAAGGGACTTGGTTAGGCCAAGCACTGATTTTACCCGAGAACATCCCTAGGGACACACGAACTCCGTTTGTATGGTGGACCCAGGTAGTTGGTACAGACAAACCATTCACTGACTGTAAGCTTATTAATGGCCAGAGTTCTGTCACCAGGGCAGGAATGATAGATACGGGATCTGATGTTACTATCATCGCTGACACAGAGTGGCCATCTGACTGGGGCACCAAAGACTTGAACGAATCCCTCAAGGGAGTCGGGGGAACAGTGTCTGCTAAAAGGGCAAAATCGGACATTCTTATCGAGGGTCCCGATGGACATGTAGGGACCGTGAGGCCATTCATAGTTTCCTCGGGTTTTACACTGTGGGGCAGAGACCTGCTAGACCAATGGGGTGCGAGGATTGAGATTCCTCCGCCTCAGGATTTTTAGTGGGGGCCACCTCAAAGCGCGCTGGACCACAAGTTCCACCCATTAAGTGGCTCTCTGATAAACCCATCCGAATTGAGCAGTGGCCCCTACGAGGTGATAAGTTAAGCGCGCTCCACAAACTGGTCAACGAACAGCTGAGACTAGGTCGCATTACACCATCCCACAGCCCGTGGAACTCTCCGATATTTGTAATAAAAAAGCCCAAATCTGACAGTTACAGGCTACTGCACGACCTTCGTGCCATTAATGCGGTGATAGAGGAGATGGGCCCCCTGCAGCCTGGACTCCCATCACCAGCAATGTTGCCAAGGGGGTGGCCCGTCACCATAATAGACATTAAAGACTGTTTCTTTAGTATCCCTCTGCATCCTGCAGATGCTCCCAGGTTTGCCTTCACAGTGCCTGCAATCAATCGGGAGGACCCTGTGCGACGCTACCATTGGCTCGTCCTCCCCCAGGGAATGAGAAATTCCCCCTCCCTTTGCCAATGGTACGTCTCCGGGGTCCTCTCTCCGGTACGAAAGGCATTTCCAGCTGTCCGTATCCTTCACTACATGGACGACATACTCGTCTGCGCACCTTCGCAAGAACAGCTACAACCAGCCCTGACTGCAGTTCTCCAGGCCATCGAGAACGTCAGTATGAAGGTGAATCCTAAGAAAATACAGTCCACGTCACCTTGGAATTACTTGGGGTCACGTATTACCAGCACCTTCATTGAGCCTCAACTGATGAAACTTCCTGAAGAGCCTGCCACGCTTTGTGAGTTGCATCAGTTGTGTGGATCTATCAATTGGCTGCGACCCTTCCTAGGACTGAAGAACACAGACTTGCAGCCTTTGTTTCAACTCCTGCGGGGAGGCCGTGCCCTGGATGCACCCATTCAATTCACCACGGAGGCGAGAGGGGCAGTTGGTAAAGTACTAGCAGCACTACACACAAAACGGACACATAGAATTAACCCGGTTCTTCCCTTCCGTTTCACCATTCTAGGGAAGAACCCGAAGTACCATGGGTTAATATTTCAATGGGATGAGCAGGTGAGGGATCCCCTCCTGATAGTGGAGTGGATATTCCTACCTAATACGCCATCCAAAACAATCACGACACCACAAGAGTTGGTGGCCGAGCTTATAATCAAAGCTCGCCAGCGTCTCCGTGCCCTGGCTGGCTGTGATTTTGCGTGCATCCAAACCCCCTGGAAGAGAGATCAATTTGAGTCTGTCTTCCAGGAGAGTGAACATCTCCAATTAGCTCTGGAAAACTTCTCCGGTCAAATTGGGCACAAAAAGCTAAAACACCATCTTTTTAATTCGGAATTTCATTTGGCCCCAGAATTTGTTCAAAGTAAAACTCCAATTCCTGATGCCCTAACCATTTTCACAGACGGCTCTGGGTCCTCCCACAAGGCTGTGCTGACGTGGGAAAATCCAGAGACCCTCGAGTGGGAAGAGGGAAATTCTGGTGGTTGAGGGTTCTCCTCAAATTGCTGAGTTATCCGCCGTTGTTAAGGCATTCGAGCGGTTCCAGGAGCAACCGATAAATTTGGTGACAGATTCGGCCTATGTAGCGGGGATTGTTTCCAGGATTGAACATTCTCTATTGAAAGAGGTGAGTCATCAAAGACTTTTTGGGTTGCTTGCATCTTTGTTACAACTCCTTTCCCACCGCAAGCATCCCTTCTTTGTAATGCACACAAGGTCACACACCAACCTACCCGGTTACATCGCAGAAGGTAATCAGAGAGCTGATGCATTAGCGATGTCTGTGCACAATTGTTCAGTTCCTGACGTTGTGGCACAGGCACGTTTGAGCCACCAATTCTACCATCAAAATGCCCCTGCCCTCCGTAGGATGTTTAACCTGTCCTCGGAGCAGGCTAGGGCCATAGTGGCAACATGTCCGTCCTGTCAGAAACATCAGATTCCTGCCTTTAACGCTGGGGTCAATCCCCGAGGTCTCCATTCTAACGAGGTATGGCAAGCAGACATAACCCATTATGCACCTTTTGGTCATCTTAAATATATTCATGTATCAACTGACACATTTTCTGGTGCCACCTTTGCGTCGGTTCACACCGGAGAAAAGGCAAGAGACGTTAAAAAACATTTTCTAATGGCATTTTCTGTTTTAGGAGTGCCAAAGTCTATAAAAACTGATAATGGACCTTGTTATGTTTCAGCTAGTTTTAAAAAAATTTTTACAGGAATGGGGAATTAGCCATACCACCGGCATACCCCATTCCCCAACTGGCC
>JAVTVJ010001605.1:0-87443 GCA_034509425.1 Eopsaltria australis
GCCTTTTTGGTTCCCTATTGGTGCTTAGTGTATGATGAATGATTTCCAAAGATCTAAATAATGAAGCAACAAAATTAGATGATAATGTGACATTATTTGGCGCAGTAGAACTTAAATCTCTTAGGATTGGGGAAGAGTGTTTCAAAACTGGATGATAATATGGTGGAATAAATTCCAGGTAGATGAATTTATATGTAAAGTGCATAAAGAAAATAAACCTACCAATGTAGCCACATTATTGCTAAAATCATCTCTTTCAGCTCAGGAAAGAAATCTTGGCATCTTTACAGAGAGTTCTCTGTAAAGACGAGCTTAACAGTAGCGATTAAAGTGGATAATTTGATGTTAGATATTACAGGAAATGAATTAACAAAGCTGAAGTTACTGTTGTAATATTGTATATTGTATTGTATGTCTCTCCTATGTTCTGAAGAGAGAATGGAGTTCTGTATCCCTTAAGATGCAGTGACTAGTAGAACTAGAAGAATTCTAGAAAAAGTGATTAGGATAGTGAGAGGTGGGGAGATTTCCACCAGAGGAGGCATGTGAGAATTCTTTAGAGAAATGATATATGGAGGTAAAAGTGCTAGAGATCATCAGCCACCACTGAGGAAAGGCAAAGCACAAATGGACTTAGAATTTATAGAAGATACAGGCATGTGATGAAATTATGAGGCAACGGGCTTAAAACTAGCACAAAATATTGTGGGTGTTGGGGTTTTTTTTTCAGCTGAACATTAGCCCAGATGGGCAGGAGGCCAATGGCACCTGACTTGTACCAGCACCAGTGTGGGCACAGCCCCAGGGCAGTTCCCTTCCCTGTGCTGGTCCTGCTGAGCCACTTCCAATCCTGGGGGCAGCTCTGGGCCCCGCATGACAAGAAGGACATGGAGAGGCTGGTGCATGTCCAGAGAAGGGAATGGAGCTGGGGAAGGTGCTGGAGTCCCAGGAGAGGCTTAGGGAGCTGGGAAAAGGGCTCAGCCTGGAGCAAAGGAGGCTCAGGGGGGACTTTGTGGCTCTGCACAACCCCCTGACAGGAGGGGGCAGCCGGAGGGGGGGTCGGGCTCTGCTCTCAGGGAACAGGGACAGGAGGAGAGGGAACAGCCTCAAGTTGTTGAACCCTTTACTGAAAGGGTTGTGAAGCCCTGGCACGGGCTTCCCAAGGAGGTATTAGGGTCACCATTCCTGGAGGGAGGATAGAAGACACGTCAACATGACACTTGGGGGCATGGCTTAGTGGTGGACTTGGCAATGATGGACTTACGTTTGGTTTGATGATCTTAAAGGTCTTTTCCAACCTTAATGATTCTGTAATTCTATTCTGTGATTAGTAAGTGGATCGTGTTCCCCTTCACTCTTAGGGCACTGCACTGCATTCACTCTGTAAATTAAGGTATAAGGGTGGAGAAGGGGTCCCCCTGCTGCCAAGAACGCCAAGCTGCCAGGCTTCCCCATCATGAGGCATGCTCTCCACTGATCCTTCGAGCCCAGTCTCTAGCAGTCTCTCCTTCCCCACATCAGGTATATGGAGCAGCAGGCCCGTTTCAGTTGACATTCCTTCCCAAATTGCAAATCTTAAGTATCAGTGCATTCTTTTCAGAAGGATGGGGAAAAGGCATGGGTGAGGGAGGAGGGAGAATGTGAAACGGGATTGGGTGGCACCAGCAGTGCAGTGAGCACTGCATCCTGCAGCCCAGGGAACTACCTTGCTGCTCCTGCATGGCTGCAGTGCAGATCCCACCTCCACTATGGTCTCATGCTGCAGGAGCTCTCCTTGGCCAACTGGCCAAGGCGGCCGTAGAGGGGCAGTACGGAACTGTCAGGACAGTGTCCGTGCTGACCCTGCCTGTGTGGAGCTGCTCCCGCACCGACAGCGCAGCAGGGATCTGCCGTGTGCTGCTGCCCTGCGGCCTCCAGTGTACAGAGCCTGCTGATTTTACACACATGTTCTGGTTAAAACCAGTGGCGAAGACAGAGGAGAGATGGACGCTGCCTTTTGCCAACTGGCTTTTCTAGAAGTGCAGGTCTAGACCACAGGAAACCCATGGAGAGGAAGGAATCCGTTTTATTGCACATTAGATCAGTGAGAGTGAATTGAAAGAGCAATGGGACAACAGGAGAAAAGACAGGCATACAGAAGTGTGTAGGTTGGCAATGTCACTTTAAATGTTGATATCAAAACCAGATATTAGGGATAATCTGACATATTATAGCAAAATGCCTAAAACATATTCTGAAAATAGGAATGAGAGAATGATTGATGTGCTTAACTGGGGGAGGTGATTATGACTGTGTAAAACTGCTTGTGATCTTAAAGATGCTGAAATGCTTTGGGCACAATCTCTAAAAGCAGTGGCTGTCTCCTTGGCAACAGCAAGGCATCTATCTGTTCCCATGGCAACAGACTGGAGGGGTGCTCAAGGAGGGCTTGTGCAGAGCTCCTCTACGAAGGCTCCCAGCTCTTTGTTGCTCCTCCCTGGAGCAGAGGCTGTGGGCACATTCAGGTGCTCTGATCCTGCAGCTGACAAGGAGGAGTGAACTGGAATAGTGTGGTACTGGTCCTGCCCCCTGTATAAAACAGTTTAATTGTGCAGTGTTGTCTCATCTGGGCAGCTCCTTCCTCAGTCCCTAATTGCCAGCATTAAAGACTTCTTTGCAGCTTCCCATAAGAAAAGCAGGATTTTTGCTATCCAAAGAGTGTTCGATATTGATTCTTTCAAAGGCGGGGACAGACACATCTGAAAAACAGGAAACAATGTATATCCAAGGAGTCTGCATCTCAGCAGCCCTTTCTGGTGTCTAAAAGGAGAATTGTGCAGAGACACTGACAAGCCTATATGCGCTAGATCCACCACATAAGAACTGCTAATAAAGTAAGCAAATTATGTATAATAGGCACCAGTTCTTCTAAACCCACTGTGATACTCTCCTAAGGGAGCCAACTCATATTTAGCATCAGAAGCAGGATCAAAGCATGGTTTGATGTTTTTATCTTTTTTGAATGTGAGGCGTGGGATGCAGAAGCACTAATGGAACAATGATCATTTCACAGTGATGAACTGGTAAAATTATTTTAGAAGCAGTATTTTGAATGCATTTCTATGTATTGTGTGTAGGTATTACTAAGCAGTGTTTGTTTTAATTTTTTTCATCAACAGCCTGTTTTTCATTCCAGTAGCTTCTTCCTAGTCCTGCATTTGCAAAATAGAAATGCATTGCTTACCTTCATTATCATACTGTTTGCCCCCGTAATACATACCTTCTAAGGCAAAAAAGCACTTTCGATCACTGCTTCTGGACTGGCATATGTGCTTCCAGGTAAAGGCACTTCACGTGTTTTGTCCTTGCCTTGTTTCTGCTCCAGTCTCCAGGTTGTGGTTCCTCATATGAATGCACTGCATGTTGATTGGGCCAGCTGATTGAGTTACTTGTCATGCTTAAGTCTTTCTCGAGTAGAATCATAAAACTATAGAATGGCTGAGGTTAAAAGGGACCTCACAAGATCGTGTGTTCCAACCTCCCATCTCAGAGCTGGGTCAGTGTGAGCAATTTGCTGAGTACTAAGTTCAGTGAACTCCTGAATATCTGCAGTGATGGAGTGAACTTGCTCTTTGGGCAACCTTTTCTAAGTAAAAATCTGTTCACCTGTTGTGTATGTGTATGTTGTGAATGTTCAAACATTCCCTGATCTTGTCCTCCTTCACTGAGGGCAAGTCCTCCCTGCTCCAGACTTCCTCACTGGTCTTACGAGCCTGGAATTCCTGAGAGCCAATCTTGCCAGTAAAGAAAGATGCAAAGAAGGCATTCAGCACTTGAACTTTTTCTACGTTCGTTCTCAGCAGATCTCCTCCCCAATAAGCCCACATTCTCCCATGTCTGTCTTCTACTGCTGAGATATTTGTAAAAACCTTTCTGTCTGCCCTTCATGTTCCTCACTAGATTCAATTCTAGATGGGCTTTTGTATCCTAATTGCATCTCTACATGCTTGGACACTGTCTCTGTATTCCTTCTGGGTCACCTGTCCTTGCATCAGCCTCTTTAATGCTTCAGCTCAGTCAGGAGCTCCTGGTTCACACATGCAGGCCTCCTGCTGCTTTTGATTAATTTTCTGCCTATGGGATGAACCAGTCTTGAATTTGGAGGAGGTGATCTTTGAAAATCAACCTGATCTCCTGGAACTCTCCTTTCCAAGGCTGTAACTCAGAATTCTTCCAAGGAGATCCCTGAACAGGCCAAGGACTGCTCTTTTGAACTCTAGGGCTGTGACCCTGTTTTCTACCCTGATCCATCCTCTCATGTTCCTGAAGTACCATCTCATGGTCTAGCCAAGGCTGCTCCGAGCTTCACATTCCTGACCAGTTCTTCCATGTCCAGCAGAGCACCTCTCCTTGTCTGCTCCTCAGCTGCCCATGATAGGAGTTTATCTTCAGTGTGACCCAGAAGCCTCATGGATTGCTTGTGCCTTGCTCTGTCATCCCCTCAGCAGATACTGAGGTGGTTGAAGTATTCCATAAAGACCAGAGACTGTGGACATGGGGATTTTTCCTGCTGTTAGTGGTCTCATTACTTCTTCCTCAGCAGGTGGTCTGCAGCAGACACATCCCACGGCACTATGTGTTGGTCTGCCTGACACCTCTGATCCTAACTCTGCTCTGTGAGCATTCAGCTCATTCTCTGTCCATCCCAAGCTCCTCCTCCTCACCCCCAGCCTGCCCTTCCTAAAGAGTCTGTCTCCAGCCATCTCAGCACTCCTGTCCTGTGAGCTGTCAGTTACCTTGGAATTCAGTGCATGCCCAGGATGAAAAGGGACCGAGAGAGCATCACTAACAGCGTGGATGTTCTGAAGCTTTCTGGAGGAGGGGGAGGTGTGCTCTCGGTCTGGGAGCAGACACGGCACTGTTGCTATAGGAATCAGGAGAATATGGCACAGCTTCATCAGTCTGAAGAGTGACTGAGGGCCTTCTGTCCTCCAACCATAGGCAAATGGCAGAAAAAGCATTTCACATGTTCCTGCTCTCTCAGATGCTTTGCTGCAGGGAGATTGCAACAAGACCAGGAACTGAAGTATTAACTATTACAGTTATATGTGGTCCATTCTTCCCCAGCTGCCAGACAGAACAGTAATTATCTGAGACTCTTCAGGGTGTTCTTCAGGGCTTTGTCTGGTTTGAAATGTCAGAGACCTGGTGTTTCTGCAGGCAGGCAAGAGGGTTCACAGCACTGGTCTTTTGTTATGCAAATGGAGTTGAAGGGAAGATCATAAGCCTTAAAACAAGGCCATAACAGGAACTGGATGTAGGTCTGCAACTGATTTTTGATTAAATAATTTCTCATGAGGACCTGTGATTGTTGACTCCTTGCAGCAGTGTGGAAGAGATAAGTCATTCTGGGGTTGCATGGCAAAGTGGATGCAGGGCAGCAAATGCATAAGGCTGATGGGATGCAGAATTGGGCCTTTATCTGTATGCAGTATCTATACTGCATATAGACAGTTTCAGAGCAAATTTTTGCCTGTAGCATTCCAAGAGGATTTAATCAGAGTGAAAAAAAAGTATTTGCCAAGTTCAGAAGAGACAGAATTGCAGTTTTGTGACATGCAACAGCAGGAGCTTGAACTGGGGAGAGGAAGGATTGACTCCAATAGAAGGAGGTGGAGAAACAGAAAATAAAAAAAAAGAGAAACTGTCAAAACAAAATCAGCCAAGTGGAAGAGCTGCTAAAGATCAAATGCAGCCGGAAAGGAATAAGTTATGATAGACAAAGGAAGCTTTTATGAAGAGCAGAAATACGACAATTTTTTTGTGTTGGAATATTTCTTGGCTCCCTGTATTTCTTATTATTGGAATACTAGTGATTAACTTTCCATTACATAAACTTTTCACTTTTTTGTTAGTTTGTTTTATGCTTGTTGAGATTAGGTGAATACCCTACTGGAGATTAATATCCAAGATCTTAACTAAAAGGATTTAAAGAAATACTGTTTTAATTTTCATGGTATCTCAGACTTACAAGTAAACTTTTAGAAAGCCTTTCTCTCTATAACCTTAGCAGAATTTACATATTATTATTTGGCATCATATTTATAATTAGCGTTTGGTGTTGCTGTATCACATGTATATATACCACTTGGCTGTATATTCTGATATATATATCAGAACACTAGGGAATCTCTTTGAAGAAGGAAGCGTAGTTATTTCCCAAGAGACAATAAGGTAGTCAAAATCCCCCACAAGTGCCTTGTTTCTATGGTTTCAAGTTGCAGGCTGGGTATAAATTGGTCAGAAAACAGGTGCCAAGGATAGGGTGCAAAGGGTAGGAATTTGGTGGCTATTCCAGACAAGTGCAGCCACACAGCTGGCATGCCTGTCAGGATGAGCGTTCCCTATTGCACTGCGCTCTTTCTATTTCCATCTGTTAACTTCATCTCTAAACTGTCAAGGTCAGAGACTACATTGTTCTTAGCTGTACGTCCGCATACTGGCAGGCACCAGGAACTACTGAGTCCCAAGAATGGGAAGGATTGTGACGTGTGACAAGAGAATGTGACACAAAGTACAACACTCAGCTCTTCTCCCTCTGACAGTTCATGGCCATGCACAAACACGCTCTTCTCCTGAGAGTATTCCCCAGTAAATTCTGTTTTGAAAAGCCCTGAATGCTGTAATGATTCAACTTACTTCTGCCTGTGTTTCTTCTGCACGTTTTGAAGATGATTTAATAAGTAACTTGTGCCACCACTTGTGTGCCTTGTGGTTCAGACGTGCTTTTCCTGGGCTCAGTGCGGTGCGTTGCTGTGCTCGCTGTGCCTGCTGACCCCAGTTACAAAGGCAGGTTGTTGCTCTGAACTGGGAGCTGCCAGCCTGCTGTGCCTGTGCTCTGGTGAGGGAGAGGAGCAGACAAAACACTGTGTTGTGCTGAAGCCAGACAGTCTCCATTCTGCAATACTCAGTTGCTCAGATGAGCCTTAGTCAAAAGCCCATTGTCCAGCTGGAACCTGAGTGCTGTAATCGTGTCTCTGTGCCACGAGCTGCTGCGCTCATGGTCCTGTGATTTCATGATTTCATACATGTATTTATGTACTGGGTGAATTGACACTGAAAGGATTAGCAAACCATCCTACCTGCTGCACAGACATAGCACAGTTCTTCCACCATAGGATTTATCTTCCACCAGCTTGATTTTTTCCAGCTTAAACCTCCTGTCTAACATTTTGGGCCAAGTTGAGTTTTTTATCCTCTCTCCTGACTGGCTATGAAACTTTTTCAAAATCTTCTTGTGTGGGGATTCAATCTACATATATTTTCCCTCTTTTAGATCTTTGAAGGAGGTAAAAAAACCTGTATGTAACAACCAGTCTTGGAATCTGTAGTAGTCACTTTTCTTCCACTTGTTTTTATTACTTGTTTATAACTTCTCAGTAATGTTACATATAAATTACATACAAACTATGTTCCTATTAAGAATTTCAGGCATATGATAATGTTTTACTACATTGCCTCTAAGTCACATTTGTCATTTCCTGCTGGCTGCCATTGTTTTTTTCCAAAGACATTGTTTGCTGTAATGATGTACCATTTGAGATTAACTTTGACTTTTTTTGGGGTAATCTGTAATTGTTGTAATTATTCTGACAAATAAAATAGTTTTAAAAGACATTTGGCCTTGTCTGGCAATGCAGTTTTTTTATGATCACCACTAGTACTTGCTCTCAGTTCCATCATGTTCTAAGGTCGATGTGATTGTATTCCCATGCTAATTGTCTTTCCAGTTCAGTTGAAGTGGGAGCCGGATTTATGAGACAGTTCATGCCAAGATTGCTCTGTTTTCCTTCTTTGGTTCTGTGCTTTCTCCAGCCTCCTAGTGCTCAATTCTTAGGCAGCTCTGCATATTAATACATCCTTCAGTTCATATTTACTTACTACTGATTTGCTTAAACTATAGATACTTTTCAAATTATTTTCAGGGAGAACAGGATATAATTCTTAGCATTGTTTGTATTAATCAAAATGGACTTTAAATTTGTTTTTCATGACAAACAGGAAATCCTGTAGGTTTTCTGACAATACAGAGGGGCAAGAGTACTCTAGGCAGATGCACTAGCTTAATCCTAAGGCTCAAGAATAATTTTTGAAAGAGGAAATAACTGAGCATGAGAAGGATATGCAAGGTATGAAAAAGCAGCCCAAGTTTACTAATCTACTCTTTCCTCAGACAAGTAATTTTCTACACAAAGGAATCAATGTCTTTCTTGTCTAGACTTGAGTGAAGCCTTTGATACAGTGTGATCTGAAAATTTGGCCAGGACTCAGAAGACAAGTAATAGCACAACTGCAAAGTAGGTAAGGAGCTCAGTGAAGAAGATGCAAAAGACATTGCAGTTTGTTCAGGATTTGTCTTGGGATTGGTGTCATTTAATATTTTCACTAATGCCCATGGCACAAAAATAGGGAATGTAATAATTAAATTTGCTGATGATGCAAAATAGGTATTGTTGACGCAGAAGAGAACAGGCTATATGGGAAGAACTGCTTGACTTTGAACTACACAAACAGAAACCAGCTGGTATCTGATGACAATACAATGCACAGCCACGCACTTGGGGCCTTGTCACAGGAGTAGACACTGTATGCCAGAAGTGATCTAATGACAGTGCTTGAGAACGAGAAACGGCCCAGTACATCAGTTCACATTCAAGGGAATGTGGAGCTGTCAGTGTCAGGATGTCATGGAAGGCAGCTGTGAGCCTGGTGAGGTTTGATAGATTTCTGCTCGTGAGAAAAGTCATAATGGCACACGAGCATGTGGCCTGGACACTGGAGGTACAGTTCTGTCTGCCCTTATTCTAGCCAGGTTAACTGGGGCTGACAGGAAGAAGATGGAATGATGGGAAATGGGCACAGAGTTTTAAGAATGCAAATAACAGTTTCACTTGTTTACTCTGACAAAAGGAGGAGTGAATGTGGATGTGACAGGTGTGTAGAAATGCTTCAAAGCAGAAACATTAGACACAAAGGACCATTAAGGACAATGCTGGTAAGAGTAAATGAAAATAGCCACATATACAAAACCCCAGAACTCAGATTTTTAGCAGCTGTCCCCTAGGAATACCAAGATTTAAAGCGCTGTGCAATAAACTTATATGTGAAAGGATTATATGTGACATGGTTGCTGTTGATTATACTTAGAATCAGAGAATTGTACAATGGTTTGAGCCGGAAGGGACTTTCCAGTCCAACCAGTAGACCAGGTTGCTCTAAGCAGTGTCCAACCTGGCCTGGGACACTTTTAGGGATGGGGCAGCCACAGCTTCTCTGGGCACCCTGTGCAAGGGCTTCACCACCCTCACTGGGAAGAACCAGTGGTTCCCCCAGCTCTGTTCTGTCAGTGGGTGACAGCAGGTGAGTCTTTAAGATGCTCTTACCAAGCGCACCCCAAAGCCATCATTCTAACCAGCAAATATCATGAAGATACACTTTTTGGACTAGGGGGCAATTGGTTTGAGGATAATTGTTGATAGGTCTTTTTCTTTGCTCCCTCAGGATTACCTACCAAGAATTCCTCTATTTCCTTCACTTTTGAAAAATTCAAATCTGTATTCCCAGCTGTTCTCTTTCCAGGACCAAAGTCTTACTACTAACCTCTCACACTTTGCAGCTCTTCTCTGGCCCTTGGCTAGAGGATGAGGATTATGGCTGCTGCTTGCAGTGCTCTGGTTCTTTGCTCAGATGTTTGAAGCCGTGCACAGCTGTTGCTGCACAATCAGTGTGAAGAAGGATGGTGAGGATGGTGATGATGGAAAAGTGAAGGCAAAGGCATGGTAGAACTAGACATCTTAGCATGAGGTCAAACAGAATTGTGCAGAATTGGCTAAAATATTATATGGTTTATGATGTGGTAATTCTGATGACTCATTATTTTGTATCCTGTAATGTTACATATATATTTTATATATTTCTCTGTCTTTTAGCATTCCTGCTGTTGCCTTTGATTGCTTTTAAAATAATCAAGAAATAAGTCTCTCTACCTCTGCACAATAATGTTCGGAATCTTCAGAGACAAACACTTTTCTTTGCCCTTCCCTTCCCTTCCCTTCATTGAACGCCTAACAGAGAAAAGAACCTTTGTGTTATAAAATTCCATACAGTTCTGTAGGGAAAGAAGGGAAAAGGAAACCTCCAGAAGTCAGCTGGTACTTCGTCCTGCCCTAAGTCAGAATCCACACCACCTACATCACTCTGGATAATACTTGTCTAACCTGTTCTTGAAAGACCTTTGGCAACTGGGATTCCCATCCTTGCTGAACAAACCATCCCAGAACATCTTTACTGTCACTGCTGTGCTTCTGCTTAATACGCAACATAAATCTTCCTGGGAAAAATTAAATCCATTATTTCCTGTACTCTGTGTATGGGGAGCAGCTCTTCCCTGTATTTGCAGCAGCCTTTTGGATATCTGATGACTTGTTTTTATCTTGTTTGGGCCTTACAGTTCTTGTCACACTTACTGTCCTTTCCTTAACCATGCTGGTTTCCTGGTTTCTCCCACATTTCCTCTGATGCACAGGGCCCCTGCCTGCAAAGGTTGGTCTGGATGAGACACTGACAATTCATACCACAACAGAATTGCTTTGGAAGAATTCCTCAGCAATTCTGGCAAAATTTAATTTTGCAACCTTAAGGAAATGTTGAGCTGGAACAGCTTGTGCCCTGGAGAGCTCAGGGGATGGGGGAAGGAGGTGAGACAAAATGAGGAGCAAAGAAGAATCTAGAGGATTGTTGTCAGTGCTTATGCTGCCACCAAGGGGATGAGAGCAGTGGGGAAGCATTCCTGCAGTTCCTGATCCTCTGGGAGTTTATCTGTTTATTCTGTGTCAGTGTAGTACTGTTAACTCACATTCAGCTTATGATCTATCATATCCCCAGATATTTTTTTCTGAAAAAAAAAACTCTCTTCAGCCAGTTGTTCCCCATCTTCTGTTTAGATAGTTGTTGATTTCTGTCCTTACTGCACTGTTTCTGACTGAATTGTGGTTTGAAATAAACAGGACATATCTCCAGGTCCTCAGGATTTTAATTTTAATCTTCTCTTGTAGCAAACTTGTAACCTTTCCAAACTGTATGTTGCTAGGAAATTGAATAAGCATGTTCTCTAAGTACATTATTCATATTGTTAATGAGACTAGTGAATAATTCTGAACTCGGGAACAAGTGGACATTTCTTTAGATTAAGCAGAGCCTCAGTCTTGGAATATTTTCTGGTTCCAGCATGTCTTCTATGCCACATTGCATCAATCCCAAAACTGTTGCGAATATTTTAAGTTTCAGTGAAAAGAGTGATGCTGACTTTCAGGAAACTTGGATGAGGGAAACCACGTCTGCTTAAGGCAATCAGCACCTTCATATACTTCTATAATTACCTACAGATGAAAAAATCGCAAGTAGCAGCAAACATGTGTCCCTAAAACAACTTGGTTCATCTCTTTTCTAATCAGACCATTTTAGTTTAACAGCCTGAAAAGCCTGAGTAACAGCACAGAAGTTAAACCAAACCACACACACGGAGACCAGGTGGGCTTCCAGAGTCCCAGGAAGTTCCAGGGAAGGAGGTCAGCCTTTCTCTGAAATTAAATGGTCTGGAAATGTGACATGAAGCGAGCTGAAAGTGAGTATGAATGAGGCCCCAGTGCATGCTCGGCCTTCAAGGACCAGCAGAGGAGCACAAGCCTTGCAGAGAGCCCCATAGCACAGAGACCTTCCAGGCCAGAGACGGCTGGGAGCTGCCAGGATACTTGCAGCAGTTAGGGATGACTTGGGTTGAATCAGTCACTTTGAACACTGACAACTATTTTCTACACTTTTATGAAGAAAAAAAAACGTTGGGAAAATAGAAAACCAAACAATTTAAAATAAAATTACATGCTATTTCTCTTAATATGGGAAATTACATTCTTGCATGGTAACCTTCACCCTTTTGTACAAATGCTTCACACTGTAGTTTTCCTGGACACTATTATGAAGGGTTGAAGAATCACAGGAAATGGGTTTCATTCTCAGCTAGGTGATGCTGGGCAAGTCACTTCCATCCATTTGTACCGTATTTTCCATCTGCAAAACATAAGAGGTGCATGTACTGATTTACTTTCTAAAGTGCTTGCAGAACTACCCTCATGCTAAGTAAGAGCTGAGTTTTTATTATAGGATTTTTAAACATTTTTTTTTTACATTTACTCAGTCGATGGCTGAAGTGAGTCTGCCATTCCTTAATTTTCAAGTGGCTGGCTGGCCTTGGAATTTGATGTTCAAGGAAATCTGGTTTTGGATGTCTGTTAAGAACATCCAGGTAGATAATAATAAACGTTGTACGGTTTTCAGCTTAAATTAGCAGCCCTTCATAGCCGATGTCCTCCAGAAGGTAATCAGTGGCTGTCGATGGAGATCGGGGCAGCTGCGGCTCCGTGCCGTATCGGCAGCTAAGAGGAAAAATAAGAAAACCCTGAAAAGCGCAGCCGAGCGCATGCTCCGGGGGTGGACAAAGGGCCGCGGCGAAGCGCTGCCGCCCGGCCCGGTCCCAGTCCCGGTCCCAATCCGGCTCCGTGCTCGCAGCCGACGCCGCAGCCGCGGGGCCCGCCGCAGCCCGGCTCGCTGGGCGGGCGGTGCCGGGCGAGGCGCGGGAGGGGCTACAGCGCTGCCGCCCGCGCGTCCCCGCCGGCCCGCGCTGACCTTCACGGGGCCGCGCCGAGCATGCGCGCGCCGCGCCCGGGGCCCAACGCGGTTCTGCTGGCCCGGCCCGGCCCGGTCCGGCCCGGCCCGGCCCGGCCCCGGGCAGGCGGATCGGCCCGGGCACCGCCCGCGGCGCGGCCGGGACCGTGGCAGGCGTACGCCCTGCCCGTGCCGGGCGCGCCGTTGCCATTCGGTGCCGATGGTGCTGGCGACGGAGCGCGGGGGGACGCGAGGGGGGACCGCGCGCCGCGCCGCAACCCGGAGCCGCCGCCACCCCTTCCCGCGCCGGGCGGGCGGGCAGGGCCGCGGGGCGCTGGGCCCGTCACGGCGGCAGCTGGAGGAGCCGCTGCGGCCCGTCCCTGGTGCGTGTTTCACGCGGTGAGGACCCGCACGGCTCCCCGCGAGCGGGGAACAGCCGCACGTGCCGGGGCCGGTGACCCCCGCGGCCGGGACTGCTGGTACCGCCGGCCTGTGCGGCATCAACTGCTGGTGCAGCCTGTGAGGAAAATGCACCGTGTCTGCCGGCAGCAGGGAAGGGGCTCACATGATGGGAGCCAACATTTCTGTGTGAGTCTGGGGTCTAAAAAACATGGCAGATACCAGGTGGATGCTGCCTTGCCAGTCATGCTGACAGTAGAATTCAGAGTCGTTTACTTTGGAAAACCCCCTCCAGATCAAGTTAACCTGACATTACCACATCCACCAGACACACAGCAGTTGGTTCCAGATAATATGTGCCTTTAGTTGAGCTGGAACTTGAATTGTTCCAGCACAAAACAAGGCAAGGCCATGTTGATTTGCTTGGCATATTCCTTCTGAGGGGCTGAGAGAGGGAACTGAAAACCACTCTCACCTTCCCAAAGTTTCTGTGATTCCTGGGGCTGTTGCCACATACTAGCACTTAGATGAGGGTGACCCTAAAAATCAGTGGAGGTCACTGTCTTCATCCCCACGTTCAGAAGGACATGTGATCTTCATGGCTTGCCCTTCACTGCTAGTCAATGCAGTGTCCTTTCTGTGCTTGTTTTTGTTACTGGATGAGGGCATTTTTTTTTTGTGTGTGTTTCTGATCTGATTCTGTTCTGTTTGCAGTCTTGCCAGAAAATTCACAGCCCCTACACAAGAATTTCAAGCAGAGGAATAGAATAAACCTCTCTTGTAACCTGGCAACATGTCGCCTATTGCTGTGTTAAGGGAGAGCAGGGCACACGGGCCCCTGCGAGCTGCCGGGAAGCAGCTCGGTGCCCCGGGCCATCGCTGCGGGCTCGGCCATCATGGAGGAGCCGCTCTCTGGTGCGGAATGGCCGCCGTGCTGCCGGCGCCACGCTCGCCCCAGCGCCGGCGAGGGGCCGGGCTGCTGCTCTCTTTTCCCTTCCCCCGTGGGCTTCATGTTCCTGGCAGTGTCCTGGGATGTCACTCACTGTCGTGCAGGGCTTTGTGTGACAAGCAGCGAGCTGCTGATGTCTTAGAGCAGCTGCGGTGTTAATAATTTGTCTGCGTCTGTCAGTCACCCGGGGTCTCTGGAGGATCCATCACAGTGGTACCAGAGCATCCCAGGGGTGCTCGCTGGGGAGGGGCGGTGGGAGTGCAGGGCTGGAAATGAGCCGTGGGAGCTGTGCCGCCATGCTGCCCCCCGCCCCCTTTCTTCGCTGCTCTCTTTCTTTTCCCTCGCTTCCACATGTTGTCCCTCCCTGTTCCCAGCTCCGGCCTCCCGCTGCTTCTCTCTTGTCCTGAGGGGTTAGTTCTCGTCTCTCATGCTGGAAATGCTGCCAGCGAATGTTTCTGTGTGCTGCCTGCCAGGTCTCTGGGGAAAGGGCCTGGAAATGCCGTGCGGGAGGAGCATTGGGAGCAAGGGAAAACCACTGCTCGCTTGCTGCATTTTCTAATGGGAAAACATCTCTGCGAGGTGCTGAGCTCTGTGTCACTGCTGAAGTTGCCCCCTCCCCCTTCCCCTTGCCCCAGAATTTCCCATCCCTGATGCAGAGGAGGAGAGGCTGCAGCACCACCACGGGAAACTGAGACGTGTTTTTCAATTTGCCTCCTGCTTATCTCTGCTGTTTGGACAGAGAGGTTTAAAAAGCTGGATTTTCTGTCCCTGCAGAGTAAACAGACAGAGCCCGGCAGCACAAACTATTTCTGGCTTATCAGTGGAGGAATGCAGCAGCTGAGGCTGAGCGCGAGTGGGCCGTCAGGAAGGCCCTGAAGGGGCCCCCTCCCCACTCCGCGCTATTAGAAGTGTGAGAGCCCAGCAGGACTCAGAGGGGAGAGTTGGAGAAAAAGGCAGAAAAGGGAAAGAAAGAGGAAGAGAGAGAGTGAGAGAGGCTGAGCAGACCCTGATGGCTACAGATGAAGTTACAGGAGGGGCTCGCAAAGCTACGAAAAGCAAACTTTTTGAGTTTCTGGTCCATGGGGTGGTGAGTCGGGAAAGTTAGTGAGCTGGCTGGCTCTGAATAGAGGGATGAGTGGAAACTGGAGGTTCTGTGCTGGGCTGGATCGGCTCCTGGGGCGCTGGTAGCTGCCTCACCAGGAGAGCGCCGGGGTCTGTGGAGCCCCCAGCCTATGCACTGATTCATTGATAATACAGGCTTGTGTCGGGGGGATGTGTGCTGTGCTTTTTGCTGTGATTCTCCATGAATGGTGAATAGCATGCTTTTCAGCCTGATCATGGTGCAGAATCTGCACTGGATCTAACCCAAATGGGCTTGTAGGACACTTTGTTCTGTAATCAAACTTGTGTTTTGAAAAACAATTCTGATGAGAGCCTGATGAAGCCTTGGGGTGCTGCCTCTGGTTCTTGTCTCCAGCCTTGGCTCATATGTATCCTCTGCCTACTTAACAGGTGACTTTCAGGGGCTTGAAGAGATTAGCTCTGCAGCTCTCTAACAATGTATGGAAACTCACCCACAAGAGAATTTCAGGGTGCCATGCTTAATTAAACCAATCCTTCAGGTCTTTAAAAATGTTCCAGCTTTTGTTTAAGAATCAGGTCTTCAATCTCCATTTAAGGGGAAATGTTCACCCTGTTTTGCTGCCACTGGAAACGTTCTTTAAATGACTCTAGTGTCTGAGGGCAGTCACCATTTATAACATTTGGATTTCTAGCATTGATACACATTTAACAGAAACAAAGCTGTTAAAGAGCCCCAAGGAATGCGATATTGTTTGGATACTGATAGTCCTGAGTGCTTTTTTCTTGGAGGATCCTGGAACCTCCTGTGACACCTTTTTGAAGACATCAGGTGTGGGTTCTTGTACAGAGATCACAGAAACCTGTGGGGCTCATGGCAGACAATTGAGTTGTCTCCATGATTCAGGCTTACTCCAAATGGGGAGGACCTTGTGTGTGTCCTTTAGATCCTGGGTATGGTGGGACTGGCAGGGCTGAGGACTTTGCGGTGGCATTCTGCATTGGTGAGAGCTGTGAAGAGGTGATGTGTTGCCATGTACAGGAGCAGGCTGGGCATTCAGGGGTGACAGAGAGCGGGTGTGCAGGTGGTAGCAGTGGTTTTGTTGTGGACTTGTGGGTTCATCAATGTGGTTGGGATTGTGATGGCTGTATCTGAGCAGAACCAGAAGCAAGGGGTGGCAGATGGGATGATTTTGCCTTTTCTAAAGTTTCCCTTGGCATTTGCATACCACTGCTCTTCCTTTAGTATCAAGAAGAACTGCAAAAATAGTTACGTGAGTTTGCTTATTCTACATCTAGCTGGCCTTCGTGTGAAAGCAGCATGCAGGTCTCTTAAGCCTGGAAATTTTTAATTTATACTGGAATGAATATAGCAGAACTCATTTTCATTACTTATTTTGGTGCCAGGAAAGTCTGCCTTTTCTGCCCTGGGAGTTTTGTTGCTAGTGGCATCTTACTTGAATATATACTTTATCCTGGAATATCTGTATATGTTTGTCATCTTCCTGCTTCTTGTTGCCGAGGCTGGGGCTTCTTGGCTGTTGTTCTGGTGCCTCTTGTATCACCCTCTCCTTCATTATCATCTCCCTTAGTTCTGCTTTGCTGCCTGGTTTTAGTTTTTTCCTCATCTCAGGTTCATTTTGATTAAAACATGGGTTGGGATAGTCACTCTTCCATTACTTACAAAAGATGAAAAAAAGTTACAACTTTGTTTTATCTCTCCAGGCCCTGTATCCTGCCAAATAAGAGAATGTGCCATGCCAGTCATTACCTTGAGTTTACCTTGTTCTGGCTCCTCTGTTTTGTTACTACCCAAAGTGTGTCAACATCTGAATTAATTCCTTGAAAAATCAAGTTGCATAGCAAACTTTAGTGGAATTTCTTGGAGTCAGATTCTGCTCTAATTTTAGGGATCAATCTCTTATTCAAAAGACTATTTTTTTTATTCTGTCTATAATAACATTGTTTAATTTGGTTAGTAAAAATTATTTCTTCTCTCCCCCCCCCCCCCCCAAAGAAAAAGGGGAGAAGCAAACAGTAGTAGAATGTTGTGAGAAATATTTTATTACTTTGTTGACACTTACATGAACAGGATCATTCTGCAGTATTTCCTAAGGGCAGTTAGCTCTTGGGTTCACTTGATCTTTCTGGAAACATATGTTCCTTTGCTAAGGTCACTTTGCCCTTTCCTCTTGTGCACCCGATCCTGCTTTTGTGCTTTTCCATATTGCCAGCTTAGACGATGTCTTCTTCCTCACTTGTCCCAGGCAGAAAGGATCCCCCTGAAAGGTGAAATCTCTTAAAGGTTAAAACTCTCGAATGGGATGCTTCATTCTCTCCTACTTGAGATCTTGATAGTTTGTTACACCTCTGGTTTAGCAGTTGGGCTTTTAGAAAGGTTAAATTTCTTTCAGTTATTTACTTTTACTATGCTTTTACTCCAGTTTCATCAGCGTCTTGCACATCATTTTTGTGGGAAAAAAATTTTCCCCCCAAAGGCTTCATCCTGTGCTTTGTCCTTTTTTGTTGTTGTTGCTCTATTTTTCTAGCATTTGTATGGACAAATATGGCTTTAATCACCACAGTTATGTTGATCATCTTTTTATCAATGCATTTCCTGCTGTCTAGTGGTACATTTCAGCCAGTCTTTATGACATCTCTCTAGGTGTCCGGCTGTTGCCTTGTATTCTGTTGAACAAGTTACTAGTCTTGCTACAGGTCACTCCTTTCCTCAGTTTCCTCTGTCCTCCAGTTCCTACCATATGCCTCATTGCTGGCTGGATCCCTTAAATGGATCCTGCCTTTGTCTCTCTCCCCTACTTTTTTCTTTGTTTCTTTCTCTTTTTTCTTGCTCAAACAGGTATCTGCCTGTTTAGTCTTGAGAAGGTCAGTGGTGCAGGTCTTGTCAAAACTCTTGTCCAGACATCTGTCCTCTTGTGACTCGATTGCAGGAGCCTTCACTTGGTGCTTTGTGCTGGCGACCTTGGCTGTGTCATCTGCACACAAGAACCTGCTGAGAGGTTCATTTTCTTCTCCCGTTGTTCTGACCTTTTTAATCTGCTTCTGTCCTTTTCCTGTTCCCACTTTATCTTCCTTCCAAAGCCAATCTTCTTGCCTTTTATCCACCAGATACTCCTATAAAGGTCTGTGTGCCTTTCTTAACTCCGGAGTCATAGCTGTATTTACAATGTACTCGCTGTCAGTTCAAATCACCTTCTTTTTCCCGTAGTGATCTTGGTCTTTGTCCTCTTTGCTGTGCCTAGGAAGCTCTCTGTGGCAATATAAGTCCTTATTCATATTTATTTCCTGCAAATAGGTGTTATTTCATGTTTCCTGCTAATCTCTACAGTTTTAATATTGGTTACACTCCAAGATTGCTAATTCATACAAACCTGTGTGTCGGTGATGTGACTCCTTTGCTTATCCTCTGTCCTCTTTTTGTTCGCCTTTCTATCTCTCAAATTTAGTTGTAGGATTGTATGGTAAATAGATAAACTGTCTTATATGAAATGGCATTACAACAGTGAAAGAGGAGTGTCAGAGCATGCCAGCATGTAAACAAATATTTAATATATATGATAAATAACTTGTCAGTGTTAGAACAGACTAAACGACAGGTCTGATGGGTATAGAGGGTCTGTAACAGATTTATCAGTGATTTGGAAAAAGGGGTGAGCAATGAATTTCATAAACGAGTTTTGCATCTCCTGATACCTTGCTGGGTTTAAATGAAATGTCACCATTCAGGAGAAAGGCTTGGATGTCCTGTGAGCTGCCTAGTGTCTAACTAATAAGAAATCAAGTTAGCCCGATTGGGAAGTGGGGCAGGGAGTAACGCAGAAGCAATTGTAAATCCATGGCATATACTTAAAATAATGTTTTTCTGGTTTTGGTAATCTGTATGACTGACAAGCCAAAAGACTGGCAACTTGGAGGGCAGTAGTAATGGGAGACCCCTGAAGGCTTCATCAATAAGAGAACAGGGGTATTTTTGGTTTTATTTATAATATCTAAGTATAGAGACTGATTATGTAAGTGTAAAGTCTGTCTTTGGAGGCTCTTAGGTTAAAGAAGTAAACATCTATCAAAGATGATGATGATACTGGTGATGCTTCTTTGAGATGAAGAAGAACTGCATGATCTCAAGGACTCATATTTCAGCATATTATAAAAATTATGGGAGTATTATTAGAATGGGAAGAACTAAAGATATTTTCCCAAAATTGAACAGTGATCTGTTTTAAGTGAACAAAAGTGACACTTTCTCCCAGCCAGTCACAGGGTTGTAGAGATCACTACTGGTAATAGTGAGATGAAGAGAGTGTGGCCAAGTTTGAAAAAAGTAGAGCTTTGCTAATGAAAAACATCCTACTAATTTTTCTTTTGTCATGGGTGTAGATACTGTCTTATCAAGGCATAAGCCAGCTAACACTGGAATGGCTAAAAAAGAGCCTCACAAATTGTTGGTTTTGGACAGTTTGTTCCACTTTCTAACACAGAGCTCCCTGCATGATTCTCTCTGCGAGGCATCCTCAGGGAATGGGGCCTGGAATGGAGGCACTGGTTTGCTGTGTGCATGGTCCTTGTTGTGGTAAACAAGGAGGTACTTGGAACAAGTCGGGCAGCCTGGAGAAATCAAGGGACCTTACAGCAAGGAATTTAATTGGGAAAGTAGTTACAGGGGACAGTTAGAGTGAAAACCTTGTAAAACATTCGACTGTGTGAACAAGCTGCTGGTAGAGGCTGAAGGTTTGTCCTTTTCTAGCCATGGACTGATTTCAGGCTGTCAGATAGAGAACAGTTCATACATAATAAAGAAAATAAAATCATTTTAATGCTAGCCAGGGCTTTAATTGAGATCAATGTGCTTTTGTGCAATATGGGCTTGTTAAACAAATTTGAGTTGCTGATTGAGAAAATGTGGATTTGCTGATGAATGTAGATGTATGGATAAAATGGATCTGTGAGCTGTTTAAATTGCTCTTCTCTTTCTAAAAAAAAAAAAATACTGTAGGAATATGAATATAGTCAGACTGGGTAGTTTAGTTCAGTATCCTGCGTAGAATGGGGCAGTGGAAGGCAGCATGGAAGTATAGGACAAGGCCAAACCTTAGCGATGGTTCGTATGAATACTCTGGTTTGGAGCTTGGGAGCTTTCTAACCCAAGGCTGCCCTCTGTGTAGTGCCTCTATGTGGATTTTACTTATGGAGGTTAGTCTAATGATGTCTTCCTGAATCCTTCTAAACTTGTAGCAGTTAGTGTTTTGTGTCAGGAATTTTTCAGCTTATCTTGCATAAGGAATTATCTGATCCTGCCAGCTGTTGTTTGATTATTGTAAGGGAAGAGACAATGAGCTCTTGATCAGCCTCTTCTTTCTCCAAGCTAGTCATGATGCTGCAAAGCTCTGTTGTTTTCTCCTTCCCAAAGCCATCCTTTTCAAAAAGCCAAGAGGCGCGTTCTGGTAGTTCTTCACACAAAATCCCTTCCATACATTAGATCACAGCAGCAGTATGATCAGATCTATTAAAGCTGGTGGAACTCAAAGCTGGTCTGTAAGGTTTGTTTGTTTCAATTTCAAGGACTTCTTTGGGGTTTTTTTTTGGTTGCATCCAAGTGCTCCACTTGAACTTGGTGGCAGATTATTCTGAGCCGTGAACAGACATACATGAAATAGAACTGAACTTCATCTTGTGTTCCAGTTCACAGTTCTGTAAATGGTATGTTTTCTAAGTTAAAGACTTTTGGATTGTTGTGAACATTATATTAAAATGCGTGGTACCTGGAACACTTGGACATACAGACTGAGAGCTTTTGGGAAATGAAGGAAGATGAATATGGCTGGAAGCAACAATTGCAATACTGATGTTTCAGCTTACTAAGCCTCTAAAAGATTCATAGACATTAAAAAAGGGAACTCATAGAAGTAACATCTAAGGAGGAGAGAAGCCTTGTGCTAGTTTTATTTGTTGTACTTCTTAGAGTCCATTTTGAAACAACACATCCAGTTGGGAAACCATTTGTGCAGTCAGAAACTTGTTGCCATCACACAATATCAGTCTAGTCTAAATTTCTTAAGGGTTCCAGGTACTTCTAGTTACTCATTCTTTCTTCCAGACAGCATCAAATATCTCCTCTTGCTTATATTATGCCATATAGAAATCATAGAAGGGTTTGGATTGGAAGGGACCGTAAAGATCATCTTGTCCCACCCTTCTGTCATGGGCAGGGACACCCTCCACTATACCAGATTGCTCCGAGCCCCATCCAGCCTGGCTTTGAACACTTCCAGGGATGAGGCAGCCACAACCTAGGTCTCACTACCCTTTAGAAGTAAAGAATTTTCTTCTAATCTAAACCCACTGTCTGTCTGTGTCTCTCTTGTTCTGTCACTCCAGGCCCTTATAAACAGTCTCTCTCCATCCTTCTTGGAGGCTCCTTTTTAGTTAAGGAATATGCTGTTTGTATACTTGGTGGTGGTGGTTATTCTTAAAACCTGTCAGTGTCTCTGTTAAGGAGAAGCTGGTGGCTGTTCCCCACGAGCCATAAGAGCCTCCTGGGTGGTGCTGAGGTGGATGGAATCTGTCAAGACAGAAGATTGCTTTAAGTGCAGCTCAGCACTCAGCTGCAATGCAGCAACTCCTGGCTCTCTGTTCAGTCTCTTTCTGAGGCCTCTTGTGGGTGTTTTTGCTTTACTTTTCTTGACACTTTCTTTTACTTTCACCTGTCAGTTCTCCAGGTTATTTTCCTTTTGCTGGTATGTCCAGACAGGAAACCTCCTTTTTTCTACTTGTGTGTTTTGACTGCTGTGATGCACATCCCCTGAGAAAAGACCCCACAGTAGAAGAATGTAGAAAAGCACTGCTCTAATGTTGTCTTGTTACTACTGTGAGACAGAAGTTCACTTAAGGATGACAAAGAGGACAGAGGCAGAGCTCTGATGTGACAGGAAGTTCAAGCAAGGAAGACAGCAGACAAGCCAAACATGGCTTTGGAAACTGGTCAGTGGAAGGCAGCGAAGGGCTATGGCAGCAGGTGTCAAGGAGGTGGTGTCCTGCTGCAGGATGCTCAGGTTTGAACAGCTGTAGCCAGAGCACTGATGGGCCATGCACGTGTACACAGACAGTCAGCTGAGCTCTTGGGGACCAGCACACGTGCACAAAATATTGGTGCACTGTACAGTCTTTGCCTTGCTGCTCTGCAGGCACCTCTACTCTGCTCTCTGCGTCACCTCAGAGCTGTGAGTGGACCCTTCAACTGGGGATAGGCTGTGGTCTTCCTCATTTCCTATGGCCCACAGTAGTTTTGCCCTCTGTCCAGTGAGGTGTTTGTGTAGATTAATACATATAAATGGAATCAATGGAGGTAAAAAGGAGATAGGGCTGTGGGTACAAACAGAGGTGGGTCAGGGATGGGGGTCTCAGATAATTTCCCAGGAAGGAGGATTTGTCAGTGCTGTTTTGCACTGCAGCGTTTCCTATGGATGCTTAAGACAGATTCCATCCTGCTGAGGAAGAGGGGGAGAGACAGATCCTAACCCATAGACAGATGCACCTTCAAGATCTCTTTCAAAAGCCATTATGGTATTGGAATATTCTTTAGTATGAAGACTTTTTTAATGTCACTATTGTGAAAAGTTCAATGTATTGTTCATCACTGTCTTCTCTCACACATGTGTTTGAGAGCAAAATAAGCTTTTAGATAAGGTGAGGTACTGCTTATATGTTCTTCTTTTATAAAAGTTTAAACAGATAAAGCATTTCTGTATCTTGGTAGTCTGGTGGGCTTGCAGCAGGAAGGCAGTTGCACAGTTGCATAGTGAGTAATATTTTATCTATGAGTGATATTGGAGATAGGAACATGAGAACAGAGGTGAAGGAATGAGGTGGTTGAGGGATGAGATTGAATGTGCTTTTGCTAGAGCTGCCTCTCTTTTCTCATGTTTGTCCTTTCTCTGTGTTTCTCTATTTTATTGCTTAACAAAGGAAACTGAAGGAAGTTCAAAGACGTAAGACCAAGACTGAGAGTAGATTTAGCTTGCTGACCTTGCTCTTCAAGGCCTAAGGTGTCCTTTAGAGCAGCACCAAAGTAGACCTTCAGTTTTATACATGTGGCCAGTCAGTCTCCATGAGATGGCTGTGCTCAGGATCTGGGCTCTTCTGAATTACTGTCAGATGTCCCCGACTGACTGACAGGCAGCAGCTGGCCCGGTGGTCTGCCCTTTGCTGGAAGGAGGCCACAATGTGTGGCTTGACAGATGACAGATCTTAAATGCAGGCTCAAGAGAGAAGCATTTTCTGGGCCGTTTCTTTCTGCTGACTCTGCCTGGGTCAGAGGGTGGGGGCACATACACAGGAACAGAGTGCACTGTTCGCTTCCAGCTGTTCTCAGGGCTCCAGGCTCATGGCAGAAGACATTTGGAGCTTTGCACAAAGTTGCAGTTTGGTCTGTCTGCTGCCTCCTGCTCTCTCCATGCCCGTGCCTGCCATTGTTTTCTTATGTTGACACTTGCTGAATTCACGTGCTTGAATTCCTGCACTGGTCACTCTCCTACCTCCTGCCTTGCTTCTCTGTCTGTACCAGTTATAGCCCATATTGGTTCTTTGCCGGCCATCCATTCCTCTCTCCAGTTTCTTTTATAGATACAAGTGTAAGGAATACCTAAGACTTGTGATGATCAGCGAGGGCACTGAGCTGGGGCTTTGGGAGCTATGGTGGATTTGGGTGGTTAATTGGAGATGTGGGTCCAAATCATATTTCAAATTATGTTTTATTATAACACATAGTTATGTATTTAGAAGTCATAGAAATTATGATATAAAGATGAAATAAACTCAAAAAAAAAAACTATGTATGTTGACTGTGCACAAAATATTTTCTTTGCACCCTCAGTGAACTGGCTTGCATACCCTCAGGGGTGCATGCATCTCAGTTTGGGGTCCAGTCGTGTATCTCTCCCAAGTACTCCTCTCAGTCTGCAACTATTAACGCAAGTATGTCTTCCATGTTGTTAGCACCCCTTTGGAAGAGAGTTCCACAGGCTGATACCCATGGTGTCACAAACTCACCCCTTCAGTGGTCTATGAGCCTGACCCCTCTGCTGATGGCCAGCGTTCACTATTCTAGCAGGGGCAGTGAACAGTCAATAGCCAGCTGCACTCCCCAGGCCACACCTGATTCTGCAGAGCTGTGGCAAATGCCCCTTTAGATCACCTTGGATCACCTCTTTCTAGATGAAAAGTCTCAATATATTTACTTTTGCTTCCATGGATACAGTTCCATTTGTTAAGAATTTCTGTGCCATTCATTGTCCTTGTTTTACCTCTGCTCTGCCATCACTGAGCTGCAGGAGCCAGAGCTGCACACAGACCTTCACTTGTGGACACACCATGGCCAGTGGCACACTGATATCCTCTGTTCTCTCCACTCTTATTTCTTTTCTTTAATGACTTTTTTGACCTCTAGTAACCTGTGAACTGATTTTTTTCTGGAAGTGTCTGTTTAAACATGATCTTGGTTCTTCTGGTCCACAATCAGCTTAGGGCCCATTGCTTTGTCTGTGATTCTTGGATTGTTTTTTCCCCTTTTGTAATTCACTTCAGTATGTATTGAAATACATTTGCATCTTCCTTTTAAGTGTTCATTCTGTCTCATGAAGTCCTTCTGCAGTTCTTGAAGCTGGCCTTCATTCTTGCCAGCGTGAATAACTTACCATTAGCAACAAACTTTTTCGCTTCCTTGCTTCTTTCCTGGATTTTTTGGTTCCTTTTTTTCCCCAGGTTGTTTTAAGTATGCTGAAAGGGAGAAGTCCCAGCAGAATTTTGCATGTGTCTTCCTTTTATTTTCAGAACCAATTACTTTTGCCTCATTTCTATCCTTTAACCAATTGTTTATCCCTAATGGATGCCATTGCCTCTTGGTTTCCTTAAAAGACTTTGCAGAGGGACTTGGCTTTCAAAGGACTTTTGTTGTATGGTTATTCTTATTCTCATCCTGGTTCAAATGCCTAGAGAGTGTGTGTGTCTGTATTTTTGCATATATGTGAGCATACACATATTGATAATTCTCAGTATGAGACTAAGCTCATCTCTCTGTTTTGAATTGCATTTCACAGGCGGTAATTATTTTACTGGTGGTTTTCCTTGATGACTATAAACTTTCAGAATTCAGAATTGAGTTTACTGTGTGTCTTGTGCAGCATTAAGCTTGTGATTTGACCCAGAGTGTCCCTCAAGAGCATGCAGAAGTCAACAAAAATGCCCGGGCTTTAGAATGCCTACAGGGGCTGCTGACAAACTACCACATCCATTTCATTCTTTTTTCTTACTTTAACTTGGTTGGAGACATGACCTTTTTCTTAAAGAACTTGTGTTGCGTTATGAACTTACACTGCTCTCTGCTGTAGGAAAAGTGGAAGGCTCTTAATGGAAACTGTTTATCCTGGTGTTTTGCCTGTGCTGGTTTCTGTCTCGCCACTGATCAGAGCCGCCTGCTCGGCAGCGCAGCGCGTACAGGGGGAGCGTTCTTGCAGCTCTGAGCAGCACGTGAGCTGCACCAGTTGGGACTGCGTGTCGCTGCCATGAGGTGTTCTCTTCGGGCTGAAGGTAGAGCTTCCAGCTGCAATCTGGTCTGGATATGCTACTGACCACTGAGGGTTTTCCTAAGCCTAGTATTTTGCCTCCCTGTTTCTTGTCTGTTTTATCCCTGCCTCTTCATGACATCCAAGACACACCAGTCACAGAGCTCACATGCTTTGCGTTGCTGCTTAGTGCTTATTGGGATGGTCAAAACGAGGAATCTGCTTGGGCCGGTGTCACATGAAGTACAAATGTCTTGGCAGCTGCAGAAACAGGAACCAAATTGGCTTTTCTTTGTGTTTTGCTCTTTCTCCAGCGCCCTGGGATGCCATCAGGAGCTCGGATGCCCCATCAGGGGGCTCCCATGGGTCCTCCGGGCCCCCCATACGTCGGAAGCCCCTCTGTGCGACCTGGGATGCCCCAGACTGTGATGGAAACAACAAGAAAACGCACTGCACCACAGCAGGTCCAACAGCAGCAGGTGCAGCAGCAGGTGCAGCAGCAGCAGCAAGCCACTCAGAACCGAGCTAGGAGGTGAGTGTTCTGGAAAGAAAACATGGGAGGAGAGTTTGAAGAAGCAAAGATGATACCTGTTTAGCAGTAGGTAAGACCTTTAAGATCAAATGAGACAGAATAGAAAATATATGTATTGTCAGTTTTTTAAGCAGGAAGAACATTGGTAAATTTTACTTTTTTTGTTTGTGAATGGTCTTGAACAAACTGACCTTTAATAATGCCTGGTTTTGCATTTACTCTGCTTTTACTTTGCAGGTTTGTCAGGCCATAAATTTGCCGAGTGTGTTTAGCCTTTAGAATTAATGAACAGTTCCCTTTTAATATAGTACAATTACTGTATTATTTGTTGCCTGTTCCGTATAGTTGCTCTGATTTCAGATTGGTTAACAAAATAGTTTGTAAATGACACAAGTGGAAAAAACTTGGGCTTGTTATGTGAATATTGTACTATGGTCACTCAGAAGAATGATCATAAAACTTGCAGTTGTCCCAAGTGTTTTTACATATAAAGTAAATAAATATGCACTGGAAGTAATTTCATAAAATTAGAGAGATTTCTGTAATGAACTTTCTTTTTGAAATATGCCCACCTTGTACATTGCTGAATGCATTCTCTCTTAAATAAGTTAGCTAATTTCTTTTTGCAGTGTATTAGACCTGATCAGCCTTGAGTGTTGAGTGTGATCCAGACATATATAGGGTGCAGTCATCTGTGTGGGCTACCTTTTGCAAAATCATTATAGATATACATCTGCAGCTTCAGGCAGTGTTCTGGTGGTGTCATGGAATCCAGTGGTAGGTAAAACATGACTCTCTAAGCTCAGTTCTTCAGGAGCCCTGCTCTGTCCAGGATCTTGGATCAGCAAGCCAGACTTGGGAATGCTGGTATCTGGGATGCATCTGGAAAGGACACTGATCTTGAGAGTATTAATACATCACAACTGAAAAAGGTTGAACACAGAAGAAATGTGTGTGAGTGCAGCACGCGAGCACAAGCAGTGCATGTGCGTCTTGGAGGCCTTGCCCAGCTCCAGCCAAAATGCACATTCTATAGCACCTCCCAGGAGATTCTCCAGGAAACTGCACAAAACAATGCCCAGCTTTCAGGTTACTAGGGTGGATATAACCTGAAAAATTGCCCCTGCAGGATAATTTAGGTGAACTTTAGTCACTAACTAGTTTCCAGGATGCATTAAAGGACAGTATTTTCTAAAAGTTGGTGTCCTGACTCACAGAAGAAAGTTCCCCTCCCCTGTTCTTAACTTCAGTGTTTCTAGTTTGGGACCCAGCAGTGATCTCTACTGCCTTGAGCCCAGTTCACACCAGTGCTCCCTGGGTACTCAGAGAGTTTCTCTGTTTCTTCTGCCATGCCTTCCCTTCAGATAATGTGTTGAATGTTTTCCCTTTTTTCATTTCCATTTCCCTGTCATTTATCATTCTGTTTTTTCAGGCACACTTTTCTGACACCTTGGGTCCATTTCTGGGAGTAAATGAACTCCATGTTTTCTAGCATGGGCCAAGAAGGTTGCACTTGTCTTTTCCTGGCAGGTTTGGTGGAGACAAAAATCTCATTTCCATAATAGTCGTTGAAGATCTGGTTGAGACCCAAATTGTTTGAGGATGTTTCTTTGCTAGTTTCTTGCTTTTTATTTGCAAGCCTGTGGGGTTGTTGCAGGTACATGCATATCCCACTCCCTTCGGGAGTCTGGGGCTTGCTCAGCCTTTACTTCCAGATACTGTGAAGTGTTTCAGTGCAGATTTGATTTTGTGAGCCGTGGAAGGTGTTGGAGTTTCACAGCATGTAACATTTCATTCCTGTTATTCCTACACTTTTTAAAAGGGACATTGTTCACCTGTTAAGTTGGGTGTAACCGAATTTTGTGCCCTCTGCACCTCCAGGCACAAAGAGTTCCATGGCCTTGGCTTATGTGGGGATGGGGAAGAGTCTTAAGAATCTGGTATTTCAGCCCTGGCTTATTATTAACAAATGTAGGAAGAGACTATGCCCCACCAAAGTACATGGAAACAGCTTTTATGTGGACACAGCTGATGACAGACTTCCAGTGTGAAGACAGTAAGGAGGGGTGTCCTTGTGACCTGGCAGAGTAGCAGCAGGTGGTTTGCTTTCTCCCATTTGTCTGTCACAGATGGAGTGATTCATCTCCTGCTGAAGATAAAGGCCTCACAAATTAAAGAGATGAAGAATAGGACCTGAATTCCCTCTTGGCCTGGTTAGAGAAAACTGGGTGACAGGTTTGGTGGGCACAAACAGTTCTTGGAATCTGAAGACAGTTTTCTTGACAGTACCATTTCTCAGACACATGCACATTGTGTTTATGTACACGAGTCCAAGTGTGTTTTTAAAAGCATTGCTATAGAAATGTGTCTATGTATGGGTATGGACACAGTATGTACATATACTGCAGGCACACATACATCTTCCCACGTGTGTGTTCATAAAGATGAAGAAATCTGGAAATGTAAGGCCTTTTACCTTCGTCCATCACTCGTGCAAATATGTTACAGTAAAACAAATCTATGTATGTAAGGAAGGAAGGAAGGGTGTGCATCATACGAAATACACACACATATACATGTCTGTTCTTCAGCACTTAATTTTGGGCACGATTGAATAAATGTGTGTTGTCTGTTTGAACAAGTTGACCTGCCATTTGCAGGCACCCAGCCACTCAGATGTGCACACGCATGGGTGTGTCTGTGCACACCACATGTGAGGCTGTGCTCCTGCCTGTACCTGGGAGCAGGGTGTGCACATGCACCCGCATACACTACTGCCCTGCACCACAGAAGATGCTGTGATCAAAGAACTTACAGACTTCTTTCTAGGATGCGTAACAGACAGCCCTGATTTGTTCTTACCTAACTGCCTCCCCAGGCTGCTGAGAGAAGGGGTACAAGGTCCTGGGCATGGGTGAGACCCTTTTGCTGATGCATGCACAGCTGTGCACCAGCATGTGGAGATGTCAGGATAATTTAGCAGGTGGCCTCGTTACTCCTAGATCTGTCACCATGGTAACGTGTTTTTTTCTTTAAAAAATGTACAGTGCCAAGAGGAGGAAGATGGCTGACAAAATTCTCCCTCAGAGGGTGAGTCGCTTTCATTTCCTATTCCCTTCACAATCAGTTCAGCATCTTAGTGTAAATAGAGGAATTTAAAAAAATTCTTTCACTTTTTGTTTAAAAATCTAATTAAAAAGTAAGTAGGCGGTGGGTGAAAGTCTGGAGAGGCAGGCTGTGGCTGTGCTGGGGGCTGGGAGCGTGGAGCAGCCCGGCCTGCGCGGCCTCGTGCCTGGGTTACCCGAGCCAGCAGTGCCGCTTGCTGGAGGCACCGTGGTGCTGGGCTGCCAGGCGGCCGCTCCACTCCGCTCCGGGGCCCTCGGCTCTCCAGAATGCTTTTAATTCATTTTTGAGCCTGGCCAAAACCTGCTCCAGAGTGTGGCTGTACGTGAGGGGCTGGGCTCAGACTCAGGTCTCTGGCCCAGTAGAGCTGCCAGGTTGTGATTTTTGTGGTTGTGTCACCATAGGACTGAAGTGAGCCCATGTAAACAACAGAGTCCAAGGGGTCTGTATTGTCTGGAGTGTTACTAATTTTCTTATCCCTGGGGATATGTCTAGCTGTTGGTGTCTGCCTATGTTTGATCCTTTCTAAACATTGAGATTTCTCTCTGTTCTCCTCTCTCATTATTCTCAGACTTTTCCTTTCCTTTACCCTCTTCAGTACAGTTCCCCAAGAACCTGCTTGGTCCCAAAAGGCTTCAAAACACACACCCTTGTCATGTCCTAGTCTCATTTGCTTTGACTGCCAGTGCATTTTCTGGGCTCGGAATCCATTGGACAGGTGTGTCCTTTTCCTCCATATCCGTTTCAGGTTTTCAAACTCCACTGCTAGTGTGAGCCCAAACTTGCTGGCAGGCTCCAAAGTCACTTCTGTGACGTTTCACAGGTGCCTACTGCCAGCCATCGAAAGAGGTGAGCCCACTTTGGTACTCCTGATGTCACTTCTTCTCTTGTCATTCCTGCCACTTTCTGAAAGCAGAGCCTCTCATTTGTAAGCCATTAGATCTCTCATGTTGCTGTCATGAAAGGACTAAGCTACCATTAAACCCAGACCTTTGAACTACTTGCAGCCTCCCTGGTAATGGTGTTGAAGCCTCATTCCTGCTCTGCTGGTGGTCTGTACTTTTTTTATAATGAAAGCTAAGTTTCTTGTACTGTCAGTTTTGTCTGTCCCACACAAACTGTTTTCACAGACAATGATACATCCTGTATGGTGAGGCTGTTGCTGGAAGTATATGTCCATTTCAAGATGCTTTTAGTTTTGTTTTGTTGTTTTGGGTTGGTTGGTTGGTTGTGGGAGTGTTTTTATTTTTGGTTTTTATTTTGCCTGTTGCCTTTATAAGATTAAAAGGTCTCAGAGGTAATCAAACTTTTTTTGCCAGCCAGAAAACCACTGACTCTGTTTACCAAGTCCATGATAATACTTTAATAGGTGGAGCCTTATACACGTGTGTCAAAAATCTCTACAGATGCTTTCAGAACCATTCTTGCTTTTCAGTATCTTTGTTGCTGCCAGCCAGTAGCTTTGACTGATGGAGTAATAAGGCATTTGCTAGAGGTCTGTTCTGCAGTGGGGTTTTTATCAGTGCAGCTGCAGTGCTGGTATCAATGATGTGACCTCTGTCTGGGTTAAGGTACTCTGTTAGGCTGCAGTTAGTGTGTCAGAAACCCCTTACACGATCTGTGGGATGAAGAAATGCTGTGCACATCATTGTCCTGTCAAGTGGAGGATTTGCACTGGTGGCTGTGGAATGCACATGAAACACCGGGTAAAGCTTCCGGCTTTCTGGCACTACCTCTGGAGTGTTTTACAGCCAGTCAGCATCTGTTACCCACAGACTTTTTGCAGACTCTTGCTTATGTTTCCTGGGAACTTTGAAGGGGAGAGGGAAAGATATTAAACACATTTTACTCTTGAAAATGATCTTAATGTAGTAGTGGGAAAGGAGGTGGGTTCTCAGTATTCTTCACTGTGATAGTGACTCAGGCAGTTGGCACAGGTAAACCTCTTGCTGGATTTCCAGGCTCTCTGGTCAAGCCTGTGCCATAGTTCTGGAGCATAGTGCTGGTTGGGTAGGATCACTGAGCCACCCCTGGTCAACTGTTTGAGAGGGATTTAATTTTGCAGGAATATAATTGTATGAAAACTTCAACCCAGCAAACTGTTGCCCATAGGAAGACTGGATTAGGGAACTGTATGGGACACCCTGGCACTTCCAGTCTGGTTCCCTCAGTTCATGGAAGCCATGACACAACTGCCACCTCAAGACTAATTAGGTTCCTTCCTTGAGACATACTTTTGATCTGGCAGCTTGGGGTTTTTTTTTTGCTTTGCTAGGCTATGCAAGGGAAGTGCTTTTAGTTTGCCAAGTTAGAGAGGCTCCCCTCTTGAAATCCTCTTAGTCGTTTGTTTTATCTGTTCCAGGTTAAGTTAATGTCTTTCAAACCTTTTTAAATCTGCCTGTCAAGAAACCAGAACTATACGTAGTATTACAGACTGCCAGTATCACCAGTGCTTGAATGCCGCTCCTGCGTTTTGAGCTCTACTGGAAATAGCACTACAAATTTGGATTGCTATTTTTTTTTTTAATGGCCATTGATACAGCCTATGGTCATCCTGTGATTGGCTAAAACAAGTATTTCTGCTTTCTGTCATTTGCAACTGATGAATTCCCATATTAGAGCAGGATTTAGACTCTGAGGCATGATCTTGGGGTTTGTAATGCTATATTTCATCCCATCTCCATTATACAGTTCTGAACTTCCTTACATTCTCTGTACTATCCTCTGCCTTGCAATGACAGTGACACCCAAATTTATCATTACTAAGTTTTCTTAGCAAACTTCTCCTTTTTGTACAGGAATACTTTTTTCCTATGCTAGGTCTTGTTCCAACCCACATTTTTCAGTCTTAAGGAGTGGTTCCCTTTATGATTGTATGTCAAATGCTGTACTTAAATGCAAGTTGATTGTATTGACCGCATATCTTTTGTCTAAAATGCAATTTTAATGAACATAAGGACTTGGTTAAGCTGAGGTTGATATACTGTACCATAACAAGGCTTAGTATTTTTATAGTGTATTTAATACTAACTCCAGTTCTGTCCAGCAGGCTCTTCCCTGCCCCATTTTCCTCACTTCTGGGTCTCTCCCTTGTTCACACTTGGCTGTCGCTGAAACCCTCATTCAGTTTTGGAGATGTTCACAGGCATCTTCATTCACAGCTGGGGACCTAAATCTCTGGAGCTGATGTTGCCCTTGTGACCCAAGTTTAGCAGTTGTGCCTCAGTTTCGACTTCAGACCGCAAGCTGTTGGTAGTGACACACGACTGCAACCTCAGATTGCACCTCTTTCTCCAGGCCTTGCCTCCTCATTACTTCTGGTCAGTCTTACTTTCTCTTAGTATTGAGTCATTACATTTTTTCCCAGGAACTGGGAATGTGATCCACCATTCTGTTTCTTTGGCTTCCTTGCCTACCCATTCTGATGCAAGAATCTCAGCTGATCTCAGGCTCCATAGCTGTGCCTGTCTCTGCTTTTCCTTGTTTAACTTGCTGAGTGGAGTGCAACTTTGAAACAGCAAACTGCCCCTCCTTCAGTGGCATGCTTGTCTCTTAGCATTGGCTGCTGTTCTTCTCACTCAGCCCCAAATTCCTGAGGACTTTCTGTGTAGCTGTGCTGACTGGTTTTTGTACACCTGTCGTCTCCTTTTCATCCTCTCTACTTCATTTTCCTTTACACAAATATTTAGTCAGTTTTTGCTGCTGCTGTTCACTGACCACCATGTGGAATTTCTGCACAGATCCCATGCCATAATAGCTGTCCTGCTGTGGTTTGGTCACTGCATGGCTGTTGTCCTCCTCTTTCTCCATCTGAGCCAACCAGAAGTGAGGAACACCTGCATCTGCCATTCACTTGTAAGAAAGAAGAGGTTAGGGGTGTGATCATCAGTGGTAGCCTTGGATATAGCAACTGTGAAATAAAGAAATTGAAGATCTTATGGGGGATGAGGAAGGAGAGTGGTTGAGTACAAACCCTGGACTTCAGACAAGCAGAGTTTGGCTTATTCAGGGAATTGGTCAGTGTGATTCCTTGAGAAGTAGCTCTGAAGGGCAAAGTGAAACTGGGAGGTCTTCAAGGACCTTTAAGAGCAGCCTGTTTTAAATGCAGGAAAATGAGCAGATTTATGAGGAGCCCAGAATAGGGAACTCACAGTGGTGGTCCCAACATTAAAAGGCAATGTACAAGGAGTGAAGCAGGGACAGGCTACAAAGAAGGAGTTTAGAAATGTTGCCTGGGTATGCAGGGAATGGTATCGACAAAGTCAAAGCTCAGCTGTAGTTGAGATCTTCAGGGGGCATCAAGGACAAGAAAAGCTTCTACTATTGCACTAGTAATAAAGGCTGACCAAGGAAAATGTGTGCCCCATGCTGAGTGGGCTGGGTGATCCAGTGATGACAGAGACAATCAGTCTGAAGCACACAAAGCCTTCTTTGTTCAGTCTGCACTAGTGGTGTCTCCCATGCCCTGTGATCAGTGAACACATCCAAGAGGAACAGCCGACAGTGGATGGGGATAGGGCCGGGGATTATCTGAGGAAATTTGACCCATACAACTCCATGATACCCAACAGGCTGCATCTGAGGGAGCTGAGGGAACTGGCCAATGTCCCTTCAAGGCCACTCTCTCATACATAATAGTCTTGTATCCAGGTTGGGACATTTTGGTCTAAATGGGCTGACAGCCACCTGGTTGGGTGATGAGGCTGAGAAGGCGGTTAATGGCTGCACTTGGCCATGAAGATGCTGACATCAGAGTACTGCAGGGATGTGTCATAGCAGCTGTTCAGTCCAGCATCTTTGCCACTGGAGGAGGCAGTGTAGTGCTTGCTTATAAAATCTACAGATGACCACCAGTCACTGGGTGGAGAGATCCACCAGTCACTAGGTGGGGAGACCAGCTGACAAGAACTTTATTAAATTCAGCTAAGACAAATGTTCTTCCTTGGGGAAGACTAGGGCTGCCTGGCTGGGAAGCACCTCTGCTGGAAAGACCCTGGAGGCACTGGTGGAGCTGAGTGAGAGCAGGAGGTATGCCTTGTCAGCAAAGATGATTAACAGCATCCAGAGCTCTGTGGCCAGGAGCACAGCCAAGAGATTGAGGGACTTGATTACCCTTCTTTGCTCCGTACTTGTTAGCTCAGTGCTAGAGCACTGTGTCCAGTTTTGGGATCCTGAATTCAAGAAAAACATTGGCAAACTGGACTGAGGTCAGTGGGTGATTGTTAGGTTGATTGAATAATTGGATCAGCACACGAGGAAAGACTGAGACAACTGGTCTTGTTCAGCCTAAAGGAAGGCTCTGAGGGGACTTAGCAACGGCAATGGCTTGCCAGCTCAAAGGAGAGGACTGAGAACATGGATTGCTTTTGCCATTTTACTGGACTATGTTACTGGCCCTGTGGTAGTCAGAAATCTTCCTCAAACCACTCTCTCTTAGGGATCGCAGGGTGGCACAGTTATAAGGAGTGTCAGCCCTTAGCTGTCTTTCTTTAACCACCATAGAAGCCTCACTGGTGGAGACACTTTTGTCAATAAGCTATAGGCTAAACTTCCTTAGCAGGGAAACTGTCTGGTAGCCAAGTCAGACTTCAGTCACTGCCTCTTAAGAAATAAAAATTCTGGTTCTCAACAATAACTGTGAAATGTGTGGATTATGTCCATCTGCCATAGGTAGTAAAAAAAGGGCTGTGGATAAAATTGAGCTTGTCAGACTTGAGGAGTAAGTGGTCTTGGATTTTGTTACCTCTCTCAAAGATGGGAATTCTTGGGTAACCTAACTCTAAAGAAGCTGCCAAATCTCTATTTATTAGTGATTTTTTTAAAAATCAAGATTGCTGAAACTATTTCGTTTATCGTGCTTAGGCAGTGAAGAATGCAACTCCAATTGTTCCTGCCTGAAATAGATCCAATTTTATTTATTGGGATTTTTCTGGGATCTTGGAGGTGCACAACAATAGGAGCTCTGAAAGTTGTGCACGCCAACTGTTGTACAAAACAGGTTCAAATTACATCAACGTGCTCAGGACCTTGTCCAGACAGGTCCTGAATACCTCTAGCCAAGGATGGACACTGCAGAGCATTTTTTGGCAGCCTGTTCCAACATTTTAATACCATCATGTGTTTTGTTTGTTTTGTCAGAGGTTTTTTTTACAGACCAGTTGCTTACAGAGAGTGAATTGCCCATGCTGCAGTGAGTTTCTGTTGCCTCTCGCCCTACTCTCACACACCTCCAAGAGGAGGCTGGCCCTTTCTGTGCTTCACCACTCCATATGGCCTTTGCACTCACCCAGGCGATCTCCTTTCCCCTTTTCTTCTCCAGGCTGGAGAAGCTCTTGCAGCTTCTCTCGGCAGGTCTGTGCTCCAGCCCCCAACATCCTGCCGAGCCTCTGTGGGGCTCGCTCCAGAGTGTCACATCTTTGTGGTCCTGTGCCCACCAGTCCAGATCCAGTTTCACCAGCCTGGTGTAGCAAGGAAGAGCCTCTTTCCCAGGTGTGATGGCAGCACCTGCTCTGATACAGCCCCTTTTGCAGCTGACCTTTGCGATGGCTGCCTTACCCCGCAGACTCCTTCTGCACTTGTTGTCTGTCCATCAGACAGGGCCCCCAAGTCCTCTCCTGCCAACCTGTTTTCTCTGCCACTGATGCCCACCTGTCCTCCTGCACAGTGTCATTCTATGTCAGGAGCAGAGCTTTTCCTGTGCTGAACTTTACCATGCCGAAGAGCTGTCCTGTTTCTGCAGCCTGTCAGGGTCCCTCTGCACAGCCCTGCTGCCCTGACTGACCTGGGCTCAGGACCCTGGGAGGCCTGAGGACAGGACTTAGCCAGGAGCAATGGAGCCAAAGACCAAGTGGAGCCTTCTCTGCGGCTTTCGACGTGAGCGGCAGAACCAGACCCAGACCTGGGCTTTTCCTTAGCTTTCCTTCTGCTGCTGATCTTCTTGCAGAAGGCTTCCTCACTGCTTTCCCCAGCCTGCTGCCTACTGTCATTGCCTTCCAAGCTGTCGTACTGTGACTGTCATCAAAACTATCCAAAGATGTTGTTTGCATCCCAGAATTTGTAGTGTTGCAGCTGTTCCATGGTTTCTGATCTGTCTCACAAGCCTTGCACATCTGTTTACAGGCAGGTGTGGTGGGGCCCCCACATTGTGTTGCTTCTACAAAGAAACTGGGAGAGGCTCTCCCAGCATGCCATTCCTTCCACACTATCTTTGCTGCCCTCACTTGCAAATTGGCCATTTTTTTGTCACCATCGATAAAAAAACTTGTGGAAAACAAGAATAAAAATGTGTAATTTAGTACTAATTGCTTTTTACTAATTTTAAAAAGTTTGAAACATTTGAATTTTCACAATAGAAAGATAAAGGGCTCCAGTCTCAAGAAAGATACTCTCTTACTAATGTTAATAGTAATCTCTTCCAGTTATCCATGTAATTCTAAGATAAAGTGTAACTATATATGCTTCAAAACCTTGGCTGACAGGATGCTGCCTCTGCTAAGTGCTTTTTGGAGTTTCTTCAACTAGAGAAGGGCCAGAATGGAGAATTTAAGTATTGAAATACTCTTTTGACATTTATAATTAGATCTTTTGCAGAAGAGTGTAGACCTGCATGGAGCTATGAACTTTTCAGTTAGGGCAAACCATATGCAAGAACAGGAATCAGGCAGGCTGCAAAGATCCTTATCGCATCAGCACTATCATGACTCCAGATTATTCCATTAGTAGGGTAAGAAAGCAAAAGCCTGTGAGGGCTGCCAAAACTGGCCTTTGATCTAGCCCAAAATCCCATCTTTGCTGTGACTTTGCTGTAGCACATCCCTAGAGAAGAATACAAACACAGCAAGTACAGTTCTTCTCTCAAATGCTCTCCCAACCTGTGGCCATTTGCAGTTCAAGGAATTAGATGTAGTTTTGTCTTTGGCTGATTTTAAAGTGTTTGTACTTTTTAGCATCTTATAATATTTAACATCCAGTTTGGTTATAGGAATGGAATAGGAAATACCCTTTCACTTTCATGTGGTAAAAGATGTAAAAGTGTGGAATAGAAATACTTATTGAAGGTGTCTGCTGTTTCTACAAACTTCCTAGAAATTTCATTAGATCCTGGGTCTAGTACCCATTAAACCACCTGAAAAGGTTGCATCATCTGTGTTGTATAGGCTGAATCTTAAGGACTCTGTAGGCCTCTCCCTGCTTCACCATGAGCCCAGGGTTTCACGAACTGACTGATGGAGTTTGGCATTAAAGGTCTGAAATTACTTTCTCGGTCCAGAATTTTTAATAGACTGCAGCACACCATGATTAATTTTCTCAGGCAAGGAACTGAGGAATCTTTTCATCTGTGCAGAGCAGGAAAAAAACATTGGAGTGTTTTGTTGCATCCAAAGATTTGCTCTCACTGCCTTTCTACCCCTAGTCTGCAAGCTGTCAGTTCCTTGATGTTTCCAGGGTAATGCTTGCTCTTTGTGCTCATGTTTCTGTTATTATTCTGTTGATACTAACATTTTGAGAAAGCATATAAGCAGTTAAAAATATAATGGTTCAGCTAAAGCTGAACAGAGTTTTTGCTCTGTGACTTCTGCTTTTCCAAAGTATCAGTGTGGCTGTAAGTAGAGCAGGTATTCTACCATCTCAAAAAAAGTAAGTTGAAAGAGACATTTATTTGATAATCTTAATCAGTCTAAAATACAGCAGGGAGAATTTGTTCGTCTGCAGACTGTGAAAGAAAATTATTAAGAAAGGAGTGACAAAAGCCTGTAAAACATACGGCAGAGGTGCCTAGGGAATGCCTGCCTACTGCTGCTCCAGCAGTGCAGGGAAATGGCATCAAATGAAGCTCACTCGTGGCAGGTTCCAAATGAGCAAAAGAAGGTTCTTCCTCCCACACTGCCCAGTGAGGTTCTGGAACGCTCTGCCTTGGGCAGTATCTGCCTTTTGTGGATACTGAAAGACAGCAACTTTCAAACCTTGTCAGAGACATGGTAGTAGGAGAGCCAGCTGTTGGCGAGACCTCATGCAATAGTTCTCATGTCCTTGCAGAACACAGGGAACAGGTGCATGCCTAGTGTCTCTCACATAGGTGTTTGTGCCTTACAGCAGATATAAACTGTAAATTTAACTAACTAATTCTGATTCTAAAGCAAAACAGGAACACCAACTCACTTTTAATTCCTATGGAAATATTATAACAGCTAAATATTTTAGTCAAATAAATGTAAGCTAGAGTGAATAGTGTAGAAATAGAAAAGGTTGTCTAGTAGATCTGTTTTAATTACTTACAGTATCCTTTTTTATGGTTTGCCTGCATGAGGTATTCCAAATTAAGAACCAACATTTTCATTTAAGGGTATACCTACCCATTTCTAAGCTCAGTTCATTAGGTCTTCCTTCCAACCCACTTCATATCCCCTCCTCTGCTAACTTCTTTGTAAAAGAGAAAATAAAAAAGGGGTTTGTCAATAGAACTAATGTAGTTAGCTAATGTATTAAAATACCAATAAAAGTTGGCAGGATTGTAAGTTGACACCTGAAAGCTGGTCATGTTGGAACTTTGATGTGAAAGTCAGTTTCACCTCAGCCAGGAAGATGTGCTGGCAAAGGCTGGCATCCTGTGTGGCAGTTTTTACTTAATGGGTAACACTTGTTTTTGAAACATCAACATGAACCCCCCTCTCTTTTAGTCTAGAAAGATGCAGCACTCTTCTAGTTTTGAACAGGACAAATTCACTGTACTTTGGATTGCCGAGAGCAGTGGCTCCCTGGCTGCTGGTAGCTAAGCCTCACTTGAAGAAAACAGCCATGATTCAGGCCTTGTGGATTCAGGTGGGCTCTTCCAGAATGCTTTAGCCTCGGTTCTATGCTCCCGCTTTTCGGTCTGTGCTTGTCCTGTGCCACTGAGACCTGCCCCACTGTCTGACAGGGAACTGCTGTCGGAGGGAGAACTCCTGGGCACGTCTGTCCAAAGGCTGGGAATGTGTCGGTATTGCTGCTCTGGAACATGGCAGATTCGTGCTTCCAGTGCTTGGATATTCCTTGCTTCCTTCTCAGATCCGAGAGCTGGTTCCTGAGTCCCAGGCCTACATGGATCTCTTGGCCTTTGAGCGCAAGCTAGACCAGACCATTATGCGGAAGCGCGTGGATATTCAGGAAGCACTGAAGAGGCCAATGAAGGTATGTTGTGAAAAAAAATTTGTAGATTGTGTCTGGGCGGGGGGAGGGGGAAATAATTCTTGTAGAAGATGGTGGAAATACTTTTCCAGTAAAAATCCCATTAACAGAAATGCTTTGGAACGGGTCAGACAAGACCCGTTGTAAGAGCAAACAGCTGGGAATCAGCATGCATAGAAAAGTGGTAGAGAAAATTCTGTGGCTATTACCAGCTCTAGCTTCTGAAAGTCTTTAATAAAGGGAATAATAGCCTAGGGATAAATAAAGTAAAAATAAACACTGGTTTGGGAACTTTGTAATAAAATTATAAACTTGAGAAATAAGAGATTAGAGGGGTGTGCTGAAGATATGTATAATGTTTCCAAATCACTTGTGGTCAAAAGTGGAACTTGTGGAATAGCAGAACATACAATGGGAAGAATTACTTACAGAAATGATTATTTGTGTAAGGAAAGAATGGATGACATTTTCTGCAGTTTCTATCAGATCAAGTCCAGCACTTCAGTCTTCCTAATATCCCACTGAAATGGTCTTTTTCTAAGTTTTCTGAGTCTATTCATTGGAATCATGGAAGAGTTTAGATAGGAGGAAACTGGAAATTATCTAGTTCAACCTTCTGCTAGAAACAGAGTTGTCAGGGCCTTGTTGAGTTTTGAAAATCTGTAAGGATGGAGGTTTCACCACCTCATCAGGCAGTCTGTTACAATTTTTGCCCACTCTCATTGTGAATAATTTCTTCTAATGTCTCATTTAAATTCTTGTGACTGTATTGGATAGCTCATATTCATTCCTCCAATAATTCCCACAGAATGAAGGGGTTTGTAGCTGTATGTCTGCTGTGATGTAAAGCTATCATCCTTGTCTGTGCCACGGTGAAGGGGCCCAACAAATATCAATATTCTGCTGTCTTTGTCAGTGTACAGATAGCTGATAAAATGTGAAAGGCTATTACCTCTCAGTGTTTTTCCATCTGATATATGTGAAACAAAAAAAAGAAACAATTAAGTTCCATTAACATACCTGGACAGATAGGAAACTGAATCGTGGGTGGTCTAAATCATGAGTTCATTCTTAAAAAGTACTGTACACAGTAGACTGGACTCTCAGAAGAAATAATTTGTCTTACCTTCTTGATATGGGTAGAACACCAATCTTTTAAACTAACTAGGAATCTGGCCATGTTTAAAGGTGATTGAAGACTTTGACTTGAATTCATAAATCAGGAAGTTATTTGTTCTGTGGCAAATTCTTTAATAAGGGAATTAGCAGGTACCCAAGGTCCCAGCTGTAAGCTGTGCAATGGAGATATTCAGTGTCTGGGATAGGGAAGAGTGTAGGCGGCACAACACTCTACAGGAACTGTAGACAGAAAATTCTGTTTCCATCTAGAGCTCAGCAAACACATTTAAAATGTCAGTTACTCAGTTAACATCTAAAAAATGATCAAACAGATGTTTTTCAGCTTCATGTATAGGTAGTCCTAGCATATAGGTATCAGACCTATCAAAATAGAGCTAAACCTAGATACACTTGGGTTTTTCTTAATGTTAAGTTTTTCGTTTTATTATGGTTGCAGAATTAGTAACAGCAATAGAAGTTATCTCTGTATTTCCATCGCTTGTCAAAGCTCTCGTAATTTTGAAAAATTTGCCTTAAAACAGTGATTCTCAAACTGGGATTGTAATCCTAGGAGAAATGTGAATTTGTCTGAGGTATGTGAAATTATGTAGGGAATATGCAGGATTTCTCAGAATTATCAGCTGTAATTGCAGTTACAGCGTTAGCCACCGTGATTGAGCTGTAGCTAGAAACAGTCGTAGGGAGCCACAGATTTATGGTCTAGTGCTGCTCAGGCTGGGGGTATTTCTCTGTCTGAAGACTAACTATTCAGTGGAAGTTTTAGGGAGAAGTGGTTTAAGCATTTTTTTTCATGAGGACAGTGCATAAAATATGTTTGGCTTGTTGATCCTACTTGGATCTCTTGAGAACAGTTGCACTGGTGAACCAGGTGACAGCTTGTGGGATGGCTCAAGAAATGAGGAGACCTGGGGTTTGTGCAGCTGTTGAAGGGGGAAATGGCCTTCCCCACCTGTCAGCTCCTTTGACTACTGTCAGCAGCACCCTTCAGCTGCCAGCTTTTCCACTTTAAATCCTGCCTTGGCCGTTTTCTGATGGTCAAGCACTGCCATGTTCTCTCCTCTTCTTCAGCCAGTCCTGCACTCTTGGATTGCATCTGTCATGAGAGTCTCAGAATTCCTTGTCTGCTGAGCAGCATTAGCAAGAGTCCTTGTACTGACCTCAAGGAAGACCCACACGGTCAGAATTCCAGAAAGAACTTTTAGGAGGTAGTCAGGCAGACAGAGCTGTTTGATAGATGTAGCAAGCTCCATGGCCTGAAGGAAACAGAAACTGTACACTCAACTCCAGGCCAGTAGATGTCACTAAAGAATGAATTACTGAAAATCTATCCAGCTCTAAGGCCATGGTGAACTTTGGGAGTGGGATTTATTTGGCTAAGTATAGACATAGCCATTTTATTCATTTATATGTGAGCTAGTCGCTCTCTGCTCCCTTCATAGTTGAGAGATTAAGGCAATGGTGTTCAGGGCACAGTTCTTCTCATACAGGAGTGAATGTTTAAAAGAATATAGATAAATAACGCCCTAAAAAATGCCTATTTCTCTCAATTGTATAAGCCTGAGATAGCCAGTTGTGGGCATAAACATAATTTTAAGACTGAGATGATTTTCATCCCAAAGTTTGAACCAGGGTCTCCAGACTGAAAGAGGGATGTGACCCATGTCGCTTGAGCAAGGCTCCTACTCCAAGTCCTGTTACCACAGACAGTACTTTGGTCTCACCCAAATCAGAGACTGTCATCCAGGGACTGTCACTCTTTTGCAGTGAGCTGGTGTGAGACATTCAGTTTACCAGATATGTGTATAGTTGCAGTTTCCAAACGAAATGATCTGCTTCCAGGTTCTCCATTTTTGGGTTAAAACAAGTAGTAGCATCAGAATACCATCATAGTGTCTCTCTCCCGTGAATTGAGATTTTTTCCCCACTTTCAGGTTTTAGGATGACTGAGGAATATATATCGGTTTTATATTGGTTTTTTTTCCCTGAAACACTTGTCTTGTGGCATAATTTTATGTGTTCTGCTTTTTGCATTGTGAGATAAGGAAATGCTAACACCTAATCTCCTCCTTTAATCAGTCAATGTTTTAAATATGTCTTTCAGGTTCTTTAATGTTCTCTTTTCTCAGGTGAAAAATTCATTCTTCCCAATCACTGTAGAAAAATAATTTTTCCATGCATCTGGCTTCTTATTACCTGTCACTATACAACTCCTCATTCTCTCCTGAGAAAGTACAGTATACAACTACCAAATAAGCTGCTGCAGCTGATTTTGTAGACTATTGTGCATACTAATTTCCATTTTATACCTCTGTAGCATTTGTTTCACCTTTTTTTGAGTTTTGTTGTTGTTGTTTAACCTTTTATAGAACTGTCTACAAGTGTTTTTCATGTGTCATTGCAATTTGGAAGTCAGTAAATATTTTCTCGTTCCTTTTATTATTCATGATACTTGTGTAGTCTACCAAGTCACTGGTTTTTCTGCTTTGGGTTGGCCATTTTTAAGTTCTTGTCCATTTTTTTTTTCAGGAGTTACCTAACTAATTTTGTTTCCTCTACAAATTGTGACATATCTTGCTGCTGCTCTGAGTGAGATGCCTCTATATTCCAACTCTGATATGGACAGTCTCTGTTTAATTTGGGTCTTTTATAATGATCAGAGAGTGGTCGTTGTTTTTACTGTCTCCTGATTTTTAGTCTCCATGCTACCTACCACTGTTCATTTTGCTTCCTAAATTTTTTTTTTCTGTGAGACCAGGAAACAGTTACTCTACATGCAAAATCAGAAACACAGATTTTAATATTTTCTGTGCTTTCTGCTTAAGGTTTTTATGCTATCTTGAGGTTCATAGAAATTCACCCTTAAGATATACTTAGAGAGCTCTTAACACAGTACTACTTACAATATTGGCAGTCAGATTTTCTTGAGTCAGTCAGCAATAGACTATCTGCTAATAACTGTTCGTTTGTTTGAAATCCCAAGCACAACTTCCCTGGAAGTGTCCTGGAGGTTTTGTGTCCAGCCTGAGAGTTCATTGAAGGAAACTTAACTTCAGCAGTTGATGGAGGTTTGTCTTGGGGACAGCCCACAGATCATGGAATCATCAGATACTTGCTTCCTGATTCAACTTGTTAGGGATTTAATACTAACGGAAACTGCGGGGAAGAGGGGGGGGAAGTAACGCTGTAAACTAGGGGAAGTTTTCTGAAGGATTTGGCAGATTTCCAGCATTTCACCCATTTACTTGAACTTAAAGCTCTATTGCTTTGTGTGAAGATGACATCAGAGAACTTGGAGAGAGAGAGCAAGCTGTAGGTATGCTGCTCGACCATTCCTGTCAGCCTCCCATTCAGATCTGTTTGATTTCACATGAGGTCTCCCAGCAGTTGTGCTGAGACCTTTGCAGGAGTTCATTGCTGACATGCCCACTCATCTGTTACATATGATTACTTTTTTCCTTTTCATTTTCTTGAGGAGAAATCGTAAGTGAAATACAATGGGTTTAGGGGAAGGCTTTTCATTTTAATATGACTGCTATTTAAAGTTCTTTCTGCTGAAGCCGAGTCAAACATCTGTATCTTACTCTTAGAGAACAAGGAGATCAAGCATTTACTGATTTTTGAACAAGAGATGATTTGATTCACAATATTGATCAAGTCTCTGTGAAGTTTCCCCTGCTTAGCTTTGCTTTTGTGGGTGGTAAAGTTCTGGTATGTCTGAAGAGATGAAGTGTGATGCTTTTTGCCCTAGAGCTGTAAGTCTTCTCTTTAGTTTTTGCTCCTAACTGCTGAGAATCTTTTGGTTATTTGCTCTGTTCTCTGAGAATCCACCATACAGAGGGGAGAACAGATTTTAGGTCTGTGTCATAAAACAAACAGCTAAGAAATTTGCAGAATTTATTAAAAGGCAGTGGCTTCTTGCCACTGCTTTATTTAAGCTGCAAAGCAATCAAGTTGCTCATAAATGTTATATTTCCTGCCTGAATGAGATGGAGTTGCTCAGCTGGAGACAGAAGAATATGTCATTCTGAGAGCCTTCTGGATATGAACTTGACATTATTGTGGAACACGGGGGTACTGAGAGTGAACCATATGCAGGGGTTTTGGGTGTGTATCAGCAGCTGAAGAGGCTTTATGGCCTGTACTCCAAAACCCCACCCAGCACCATGTTGGTGTCTTTCTTTCTTGAGCTCAGTTTTGACTATATCTCATCTCTGCACTGGCGTCTTCCAAGACTGGACATCCTTATGATAGCAGTATAGCCGTACATGCTGGAGTTGTTTCTCACTGGATAGATCCCTTCAGGTAGGATTCAGACTATACTCTTGGATCTCTGCCAAGAGTCTTGCTTCACAGACTTGATGGTAGTTTGAATCAGCTGCCAGGAGAATAGTCATGGTAGAAGAGAAGGAGTTTGAGGGTCCAAAGTAACTGTTCCCGGCTGTAGAGCCATGGTTCTGAAATTGTGCTAGGGATTTCTACATTTATGTTCTTTTAAATTCTACTGCACAAAGTATGCATTATCCCTGTTGGTGATAAGGGTGTGTAGGGCAAGTTCAAATGCCATTGTCTAGTTCCTGGACCTGGAAGAGGAGACAGTCAGCCTCCCAAAATGTCTGGGAGTGGAACTGTTCCCAGGTAGTTCTTACAAGGACCTAGTGGTGCTGGCGACACTGGATGTCTGTTAAGTAAAAGCCTGCTTGTGTATGTAGGTACAGTTCTGCAAGTAATGCAAGTGGGGATAAAATTTAGGAATGGTGCATAAAATATGCAGGGTAATTTGAAGAGTTGTGAGTTTAGAAATGTGAAGTCCACCACACCAAATAGAGATTTGGGGTCATTAAAATAATTATATTATGAAAGAGCACTTTGGCAACAGAAATCATGGGGGAAAGGATGGAGAAAACATGGATTTGCAAGTATATTTTTCTGCCTATCTGCCTGTTCTTACCTGTGTAAACCTGTCATTTTCTGCACTGATGGCACTTTGGAAAATCCTGTTCCCTGCCAGAGCATACTGTTGACACTCCATTTCTATCAAACCTCTCTGTCACTGTCTTCTCTGGATTTGGCAAAACTTAGTAATTTTCCTGTTCCTCTTCAGCCATACATCTCTGCCTTTCCCATTCCTCCCTGCCAGATTATGCTGTATAATCTGCTGTAAATAACTTCCTTCTCTCCTATGTGTGTGTGAAAGCTTTACAAGATTGCTCCTTTCTTACGTTGTTTTGTTGGCATTAACTTGACTACTGTAGCCTTTTTGACATTGTGTTATACATAGGTATTGGAGATTAGAGTCCTGAAGTGATTCTTGGTAATAATCTTTTCTGGAATCCATGCATCAGACTTAATGGCTGCGTTTTCCATATGGTGTGTGGAAAGGAAGGGTGCTGAGAAATGTCACAACCATAAGCCACTACGGTGACTGGGAAACTTCAGGTGGTCTGTAAAAATGACAGTGTATAGGCATGATTGTGTCTCTGACAGACTTGTGCACCTGGGTTAGGGATGAAGCGGGGTGCCTTCCTTCACTCAGGTCTCCCAGCAAGCTGGAGCTGCAGCATGTTTGCTGAGGGTGAAGGCAGGTGGGCTGAAGAGGAGGGTAAGGCAGCTGGTGGTGTGTGCGTGCTGTGTGTTCAAGTGGGTCTGCAGGAGAATTATTACTGAATGCTGCATGATAGTAGAATGCAGATGGGCGGGGATGTGCCCGGCAGGTAGTTTGCAGCATGAGCTGTATTTATGACTGCCATTTACAAATCTGAACTGATACAACTATGAAAGACATTTTTGTTGCTATAGAGTTGCAGCTGAGTTTTAGCAATCTAGCTAGGTTGAAGCCAATAAGGACATCATATCATGCTTTTCTCATAGTGATTTCTGAATTACCTAATCCAGAAGTACAGGATGTATCACTTCTCAGGCTTGGCAACCTCCCGTCTTCTTCCATTTACAGTGAATTTTAGCATGTTTGTATTGCCAAGAGTTTTTGACAGGAATTTTCAGATTCAGCTCTTCAGTGTATTTTCGTACATGTAACAGAATCTTAAATTCTAACATAACTGGTGCAACTGTACAAAACATGAAGATTCCCTATTAAATGTGTAATTATCACCTTTCCTGTGGCTTACTCAGATCTTGAACTTAAACTGGACATGTACTTTTCCCTTATCTATGTGCATAACAGCAAAAGCGGAAACTGAGACTTTACATCTCCAACACGTTTAATCCTGCAAAATCAGACGCTGATGACTCCGATGGCAGCATTGCTTCGTGGGAGCTGCGCGTGGAGGGGAAGCTCCTGGATGATGTATGATTTATCTCTGTTTCACTGGGGCTGACAGGAGTCGAAGGATTGTCCTTTGGGGTGGTAGGTTTTACTGGGGACATCAGCTGAGCTGAGACATGTCTAAATGGCAGTGTTGGCTTGTTGCTGCTGGGAAGGCACTGTGCTCAACCCAAGTGAGGAATAAGGCCCTAATGGGAATGTTGGAGAGTGCAGCAGAAAATGAGGCAGGCATAAGGACAGGACAGGTAGGAGGAAGTGGAGAGGGCTGAGATTAATCCCTTTAAAGAGATAGCAGGATTCAGGTTACAACAGGCGTGATAATTCAGGCCTACGGTGGGCATTGCATCTTGTGAAGAGCAGGATAACAAGGACAAAGCAGTACTTCATATTCTTAGGGAGTACAACACGATGTATGAATGGTTAGAGCAAGGATGGAAGAAACATTTCATCATTATGAAGTCCTCAGAAACCTCAGTGGTGGATTTAGCCGTCCTTGGGGAAGGCTGGTCTTTCCTAATAAAGGCATAATCTATATAAATAGACTTCACAAGTAGGTATTTATAGGCTAAACAGATGGAGAACATGCATGCATGGAGAGGGCAAGGCTTTCAGTCTGGAGGCAACTGTACATGAATCAGAGTCTTGCTGGAGGAGGAAGTGGTGACAAAGTGCAACATCTGGGAATTGAAGTTAGACAAATTCAGTTTAGAAATTAGAGCATATATTTCAATAAAGAGACTTTTTATTGGAACAACCTAGCTTTTCAATTACCATCATTTTTTAATAAAATATTATCTGCATTAAATACAAAGAAATACATTGGAATCCTGTGGCCTGTATTCTGTGGACAGGCAGATTAAGTAATCATAGACCTTCCAGTTTTTAAGGTGCAGTAAATGACAAATACTGATTGTTAAATGAAAATAAAAAATTTAAAAGGAAATAATTTTACTTAGTGTATGACCAATCTGCAAAATTTACTGTAATCTGATAAATCAGACCAAGAAACTAGCATTCACCAAAAAAACCCAGGCTGTTAAAAAGAAAAGGATACAGAGGCCTTAGGATCATAGAATGGTTTGGGTTGGAAGTGACCTTCAAAACCATCTCATTCCATCCCACTGCCTTGGACAGGAACACTTTCCACTGGCCTGGGTTGCTCAAAGCCCCATCCAGCCTGGCCTGGAGCACATTCAGGGATAGGAGAGCCACAGCTTCTGTTGGCAACCTGTGCCAAAGCCTCACTACCCTCTGAGTAAAAAATGTCTTTCTTAAGACCAGTCCAAACCTACAGTCTTTCATTAAAACCACTGCCCCTCACCCTGTCACTACAGATCTTGGTAAAAAGTCTCCCTTGATCTTTCTTACAAGCCCCCTTTAAATACTCCCTGGAGCCTGTGTTTCTCTGGGCTAAAGAGCCCCAGCTCTCTCAGCCTGTCCGCACAGGAGTGGTGCTTCAATCCTGAGATAATTTTTCATGGCCATTGTCTGTGTCTTTCTCATGGATGCCATGCTCACCTTACGAGCCAGTCCTTTTCAATAACATTAAGAGTCAATGAAATCTTCCCTAAAGTGTGCACTGTTCCACTGCTCTTGAGATTTTCGCGTCTTACCCTGTGTTTGTCAGTGGGAGAGCTCAATTAGATTGATCACACTTGTGGTTTACATGGAATTTAATGTTCAAGACAGAGATACTGAGAAGAAAGTCAAGGACACAAGCTAATAAATGCAGCCTTACACATGTCTGGTTCTTCTGCTTGTACAGCTCAGCAAACAGAAACGGAAGTTTTCATCTTTTTTTAAGAGTTTGGTTATTGAACTGGACAAAGATCTTTATGGACCTGACAATCATCTTGTGGAGGTGAGAAGGCTGTGCACCCTTTGCATACAAACCGGTTACTGGCACACATAAACACCTGGTGCCTGTTGCCTTCCTTGTTTAAGGGACCTTGAATTCATTATCTCATTTAAGGTATTTTCAAAGTTTTCAAAATTCCATTCTTCTTAAGAATGTTTGCTAAAGGAATCTACTCTAAAAACATAGATGTATTAGTGATGTAGTGCACATCTTAGAACAGAATGTATGAAAAGATGAAAATATTGTGCACATTTTTCTTAACAAGTAAAGTATGTTAACAGCAGAGCAGATTCTGCACTAAAGATGAACTGAAATGACTGGGAGGGTGGAAGTGGGGGGCGTGTTGTGGTTTGGTTTTGTTGTTGCTGAATTTCTTTTCTAGATTGTCAGATCTTCAGAAAGCTTGTACTTGTCTGATTCTGGCATGGTGTACTATGCGAGATGCACCTCCATGGACATCAGTGAATAAAAGACCAACAATTTTGCTTTTCTCTTTGTTAGTGGCACAGAACTCCCACGACCCAGGAAACGGATGGCTTCCAGGTGAAGAGACCTGGGGATGTCAGCGTGCGATGCACATTACTGCTCATGTTGGACTACCAGGTCAGTGCACTACTTTTGGCCTGGAACATACAGCCACTGGGACCTAGTGCAACAGAGCAAATTCATCTTGTCACATACATCAAAACCCAATATACTTGGACTTGCAATGTCACATGGTCCATTGAAATTACAATGATACCAAACAGACAGATTATTTAAAATCTAAAGGGGACAAATTGAGTGAGTTCCTAATACAGTCTAGCAAAATACTGGTCTTGGCATTATGATAATTGCTACTTTTATTGCCCACCTGCAGAAAAAAATATGCATTTCCTCCTCTACCTTCTTAAAGAATAGTCAGATAAGTTGCACACAAGTTACACTGTGATTCTTCAAAAAAAATTCAGAGTAGCTCTTGCTTAGGGGTACCCGAACTAGCTGTGTAGCTGTGGCAGCCTTACCTTGGCACAAATGATGGACATTGCAGTTGTGGAGCTCACTAATCTGACTGAAACCATCCCTGGAAGAAATGTTGCTGTCTTAAGGAAACTGTTAAGAATGCACTGCTGCAAGTAGATGGGATTGCCCTTTTCAATGACAGTTCAGGCTCAGATAGATTTTGATGGTATATACTGTAAGAACTTGTTCTCTGCCACCTTCTTTCCCCTCCAGGCAAATAGCGTTGATTCAGGATATAGGCACTCCGGTTTTATGTTAACAGAGAGAAAATTTTATTCATTTTAGGGAGCATATGGGCTAACTGAAATACTGATACAGGCAGCGAGAATTTTTACTATGAAGACAGTATAATGATAATTGTGCTCACCATTATTATAAATTTATGCTTTAAAAGAGATGTTCTTTTATCCTTAAGTCTTGATTTGTTATAAAGCTAGCTTTGGGTGATCTGCCACCCATCAGAGTAATCTTTGCTTAATAATGTGATGAATACTAAACCTGAATATGAGTACACACTTGAGGAAGCATCAAATTCCAAATTATCCAAGGAATTTATGTTACTAGAGATGGAGAACAGGGAAGTTGAATTGTATCACTGAGATCAGGAAAAGAAATAAAATCCACTGAATGGTTGTGGTTGGGTAAATGTTTTGGTGTGCACCAGAATGGTGGGAAAATGCCTGAAAAAACAGAGTTCCAAGACAGTGTGTTGATGTGAGACAGCAGTTATTAGCAACTGTGGAAGCATCATCCTGCCTTCCTTCTGTGTCTCTGGGGTTTACTTCCAGTAGTTCAGAGGAAGGGCTGTTCTTTTTCTTCTGCCATTCCCAAAAATCAAATTTTGCATCAGTGTTGAAAGGGAAAATTCTTCCTGAGTCTTTGTGCAAGTTTTTGTTATTTAAAGCATGTCCTACCGGTAGTCCGAGTGCATGGCACAGGTACAATGTCCCTCTTCCAGAGCACCAATGCTGGGACTCAGAAATACAAACCCGTATTTTTGCAGTCTCTGCCACTGAATGGGATGCTTCTCCTGAGGAACAGTCCCCCAAGAATTAAAACTGAAACTTCATACTTGTGTATCTGTCTGCTTTCCTCTGTATTGCCACATCCTTCACTTTCTGTTCCAGCCTCCCCAGTTCAAGCTGGACCCGCGGCTGGCGCGTCTGCTGGGGATCCACACGCAGACACGCTCGGCCATCATCCAGGCTCTTTGGCAGTACATCAAAACAAACAAGCTGCAAGACTCCCACGATAAGGAATACATTAATTGCGACAAGTACTTCCAGCAGGTAACTCTTTTTTGGACACAGTAGCTCTTTAGAAGCAAACTGTAATATCCAGCCACAAATTTGGGATGAATGAAAATAACACTGATTTTTGTCTTCTCTTAATGATTTGTGGTATCCTCAGTAGAAAATGGCTTTCAGGAGCCACTACAACTAATATCATTAACACCCTCTCCATGTGCCAGTGTTGTCAAAAACCCCTACATCTGGTGGTTCAGCACTCCTACAAAAGTTGTGGCCTTTCCAGGAAGGAGAACTTCTGTATTGATTTGATGGGGTTTTTTTCCTTCAACGTATCATTTTATCTTAAGAAACATGAAGTAATCGCCTGATTCTGATTGTCAAATCATATGTAGACCTGTTCTCTTCCCTTCTCTTTCCCTGTTTATGAAGGAAGAAGACATGGAATATATAATTAGAAAAGCTGTTTTTTTCTTAAATCTTCTTCAGATAATTAAATACCCTTGATGATCTGCATGATGTTTTGAAAGTAGTATGTTAGGACATTTTGTCTTTCACAATGACCTCTAGAATTAAGCACAAAGGCCACTTAAAAGCATCTGCACCCTTTCTGTAAATATGATTATGGGTTTTTTTGGAAAGGTAATGTTAACTGAGCAATCACTGTCTTACTTGGCTTTGTTTTTCAGGCTCACATGACTTATTTTGAAAGTAGGGTTTGTGACATACTTCAGTGTAAGCAAAGTACTGGCAGTTACAATGAATGACTAATGTTTTAGCGAGCAATGAAAGTAAATGTTGTGATGAAACTTGTGTCTGAGTTTTCTTCTTTTTATTTTCTGTTATTAATTTGCCCTACAACTGTTCAAAGTAGTCAATGTTTGAAGTAAACTTAAAGACAGCTTTGCACATTTGAAAATACAAAATGCAATTAAATAATTGTGAGACTCACGGGTATTTTTAGGAATATAGAACCAAAGTGATCACGATTATATAGTCACTCTCTTGTTTGTTTGGGTTTTCTTTTTTTGAGAATTACAGCATACATTCTTTTTCACATATAGTGAAAATTCCATATTAAAACCACGTAAGAATTTTTGGCAAAATGACAATGCTTAATTAGATTATTTGAGTTCCAGTCTTTATTTATCTATGGCCAATTTAGACTGAGTTTTGTTTCTGCCAGCCCAAAGAGAAAATGGGAAAGGGGAGGTGAAAAATATTTGAAAAATCCTGAGCAGAATGAAAAAGGTGAAAAAGGAGTAATTTTTTATATTTTGGTCAATAATTACAGTCCATAGACTAAAACTGGCAGGTAGCAAATTGAAGGCAAACAAAAGGACTCAAGCATATTTAAACTTCAAAACTCCTTTCAATAGAACCTAGAAATGTATATAAGTTCCAAAACTGACAAACCAATGGATGAAAAATCTTGGGCTGTTTTAAATGCAAAGCTGTGGAAGTTGGGAGAGTTTTTTTGGGGGAAGAACTGGTATATGTTTCTCCTGTTCTTACATTTTTCCTTTAGCATCCACTTTTGGCCACTACCAAGGGCAGGATAGTATGGTAGATTTGCAGCAGATCCTTTGTGTGACCCTGTACAGATGTACATATCTTATTTTTAGTAAGCAGGAGGGCCTTAGCAATTTTATTTGTTTTAATAATCAGTTTAAGAACTTTGCTAGAATAAGAACTTGTTGAAGCCATCTTCTCCTCATGCATCTCATTAGAGGGCTTTCTCATTAGAGACTTATTTGCTCTTAGATCTCCTTTGGCTTAGAACTCTGCAGGAATGCTATGACACCTGATAATTGTCTTCTCATCCTCAGAAGATGAGTCAAGTGAGAGAGTTGGGAAGTAGCTGATTGCTTTTCTGGAAGACTGAATCTCACACCCTGCAAGAGCTGGCTAATCTGGAACAGTTTCATAAGAATGCAGTGCTTGCACAGATTTAAATAATAAATGGGATTGTTTTGAGTATTTCTGTTTTCCTTAGGTCTCTGGCAAAATTGTCCTAATGAGATGATCTTGCTTTCAAAACTGATGCTACTACTTAGGAATCTGAATCCCCTTACAATAAATGAAATATTTCATGATGAGTTTTTTTTGTTTTTCACTCTTATACTCTAAGGTTGAGAGATGGAGGGCAAAGGAATTGGATTAGTAAGGCCTTCCAGTCTGATAATAATTCTGTAGATTCTGTAGTTTTAGCCACATAACTCCTGGAAAGAAAAGCTTTGTTCTAGCTTTTGGAAGTGCATGTATCGCTTAGGGGAGCAGTACAAAGTGCACCAGTGTCTCTGGCATTGCCCTTGAGATACTGGTCTTCTCATTTAGTATGCCAGCTTTTCTGAATCCTGCACTGCTCTGTTGTGGTTACGTCCAAGTGCACGAGACAGTACAGACTAAAAAATTATCACTGAATGAGCTACCTGACCCACCAGGACCACTGTAGCCAGAGAGGCTTCCAGAGCCTAACTTAGTTTAGACTACTAACCCCAGTTAGGCAGGAATGTGAGAAGCTTTAGGAAAATTCCACCTATCCTTAATTTTCCAGCCTCCTATCCTTCTCCCACTAATGTGTGTCCTTGATCCCTTTTCCCTTCTTAAAGCTCTTGTTGCTTGGGCATGCATCCATGCTAGGAATTTGACATCAGTGTTGAGCCAGTGGTGACAGCAGATGGGATGGAGCTTGGTGTGGAGAGATTTTGGGTGGCAATTCACCAGTCATCTCTATCAAGTGTCAGAATTCAGAACTCAAATAAGGAGTGAGCTACAGACTCAGTAGGTTTTTTTACTTCCTTGTTCTTCAGAAACTAACTGGCTGAATTCCTGGATGCAGGCAAGTCCAGCACAGATTTTAGAGTTGATGAAGATGGAACCTTTTCTGTTTAAAAACACTGCATCAGCAGGGAGATTTGAAATCCACTGTGTAACATGCAAAAGCAAGAAAAAAGGTTCAAAGGTATTTCAAAAGCAATAGAACCTTGCAAATGGTTCCTAGAGCTGGCTCCTAGGTATTTCTGCTGCCAAATTCACTCACTTGAGAAAACTCTGAATTTCATAGATACCCTATCTGAACCAGAGCATCTGACTGTGTATGTCTATTCTACAACCTGATAGTCCTTTCTTTTTTACTCTGCCTGCATCCTTTGTCTCTGGAGCTGCAAAGGTTGTTTCTGCTTATAGATAAAATACTATGACTAGTGTATCTCTTCTATCAGGTGAAAATAGTTTCCCTAAGAGGCGTTTGCATAGGCCTGAACATTTTTTAAAAGTGCCTCCACATAAGGGCACATTTTAAGGCAAATGTTAATACATAGAAAGTTCAGGTTTGGTGTTTTTTTAAGGTCAGTTTAACTGGAGTATCTTTAGAGAAAAGTCTGTTTACCTGTTCAGAGCATTAAAAATCACAGTAAGAAACAAAGGCTGTAATAATTATATTTCTGAAAACTCCAGATATAAAGAGTGTTTCTGTATTCATGGCAATGCACTGCAATTGCTTACAGAAAATTTCCAAACTCTGCAGCTTTTAACCCTTTCCAGAAGATTTTTTTTCTGAATTCAGTAGAAATTAATTGTGTGTTTTTCAGGTTTGTCCTGAGCAGAGCCAGGAGATTAACTCAATGATCCTTGTGGGTCCCATCCCACCCAGGATATTCTATGAGTTTATGATTCTGTTTAGCTTTTGGACCATAGTAAAGAGAAGAACCGTTGTTTGGAAAGGGGTGGATCCCTCCCAAGAGACTGTTCAGGCTTTGATTAAAAATAAATAATACCACATTACTTTATGTCTCCTTAGTCCTAAAACCCCCACAAATTTCAAATGGTTTTAATATCCAGAAATGTTTTCTTGTATTTTTCTTTAGCACAAAATACTGCAGGAAACATTCCTTGGGGGGAAAAAAGGCAAACTGTTTTTCTTTCTCTGGTAAAAAAATACAGTCACTTTCTTTACAATGTGCTGCTGTAAACCCTCAGTAAGAGAGGGAGTATTTGTTTCTCTCCCATCGTTGATACAGTTGATCCTCATGTCCCAATAAAGTGTCCTATTCCTCCAGCAGCTAAACCAAAAGTGAGACACCTGAAATTGTCATGACCTGATGGATATGTCTGCAAACCCAGATGAAACTACAACAGCAATTTACAGAAGTGACCAAAAATTTAATCTGTGCAAGGAACCTGAATTACAGCTTTCAAAATCACCTTCTTTAATTGCCTCGGTTCCTTCTGAGCTGCAGATTTCCTACTTTCTCATTTAACTGCAAGACAGGCTTTGGACAAACAACATTTGTTGTTTATTGTGTTCCAGATCTTTGACTGTCCACGGCTAAAGTTTTCTGAAATTCCTCAGAGACTCACTAACCTACTGCTGCCGCCAGACCCGATAGTGATAAACCACATCATCAGGTAAGCTGATGGTCAGCTCAGCACTGTCATGTGCAAAACACTCACTAGACAAAGTACAGAAACAGCTGCAGTAGCTGTAGGGAGCAGAATTCAGTTTTTATAACTTCCAGGTGAATACCTTGGACTTTGTTGAGTGTTTGTTCTATGTGTCATTCTAGTTTGTATCATTCTGAATTATTTTCACTAGCACTGCATCAATTTTCTAGGAGCATGAAAAACAGCTTTTATATTTACTAGAATACCATTGAGAGAGTTGGTTGGGCTTTTTTCCTTAGGAGAGAGGAATGAAAGTTTGAACCCACAAGAAGAGATAAAAAAGAAATTTAAATGAGGTATTGTACATCATGGGCAATCATTCTAATCACTGAAATATTATGTAAAATGTACAACAGCATTACAGTTTCAAATGCAGGGCCAGTCCGTGCATGCTTTGTTGGGATTGGATCAGCTCTTTGTTAGTCTTATCCTGAGAATGCCAAGGAGTCAAGAGATCTCCAGAGATTTACAACAAAGAATACCTGGATTCAGAGGAGGTCATTGTGACCAAGATACTGAGCTGTCGTAGCCACGTCAAAACAGGTGTCTTTGGGCCATAGCAAATGAAATACAACTTTCAGCTCTCTATGGCTCTACCAGCATGTACCTTATTTAAGTGACAACTGTGTACATGGAGGAGGGGGATAAAGAGGCTTCTGGGGATTGCAACTGTACTGGTCAGATATTTCAGTCCTTTCCAAGTTTCTTTGTGGTCTGAGTCAAAACTGATTCTGGGTGTTTAAACATTATTGTTACTTAAGTTACTGATTTTATTTCCTACAGAATATTGACAGCAAATGTTTCTGAATTTGCTTAAAATTGGGCTCTTTATTTTAAATTTGTGACATACGTGATAAGAAGTTTAAATATATTACATAGGCTCTGAAAATAAAATTTGCTTTTTGATTAATTTGAATATATCAAACAGAGTAATGAAAAAGCAGCTTGGCGGCCATGCAGATTGAGAGCTGTGTATGTACTGTCTTTGGACAGCACTCAAGTGACCTATCTGATGGACCACAAAAAAGCTGAGGTCCTCAGAGACAGACAGTCATTGCTTAGAGAAAAATTACAAGGAATTGATGATCATGTTTCCAGGGGCAGAGAGATGGCAAAAAGGTACTGGGGGAAGTGATTTTGTCAGGTACCAGCTGAAGAACAGGACTTTGTGTCTAGTAGCATTCTCTGATGCACTGTGTAGACCATACAGCACCTGAAAGCCTTAAGCAGTACTGATAGAACAGAGTAGAAAAAGGAAGAATTAATTTCCTGGGAGCAGGCAGTATTTTTGCAGTGAAGTCTTTACAGTGTTGGGCTAAGCTAAAATAATAAATCTGGAAGTCTGTCACTGAATTTAAAGAAAGTAAGTAATTTTTAGATTCATAAAGTCCCAGAGTAATTTACAGTAGAAGGGATTGCTGGTGGTCGTTGAGAGCTCCCCCATCCAAACTCAAATCAGGTTCAAAGTCTATCCAGGATACTTAAGGGCCTGGTCCAACCAAGCTTAAAACAGGGTCTCACAAATGCTCTGCCCTGTCCCCCTGCATTCAGTTTTTCGGAGTGAATGTAGTCAGCCACTGAAACAATACACCAACTGCCTGTCCTGGTTTAATCCAACCGTCAGATCAGACTCCCCATCTGCTTGTTCTCTCTCCAGCAGGACAGGGGGTAGCGTTGAAAATGTAAAAGGAAGAGAATTCATGAGCTGAGATAAAGACAGTATAACAAATAATGATGATGATGGTGATGAACAAAATCCAGCACTACAAGCGATACAGATGAAAACTATTGCTGATGCCCAGCAAGACCTTGGTTAGTGAACACCTGCCCCAGTTTACTGCTCAGTATGGTGCTCCATGGTTTGGACAATCCCTTTGGTCAGCTGGAGTCAGCTGTCCGAGCTGTGTCGCCTCCCAGCTCTTTGTGCACCCCAGGCCTTCTCGCTGGCGGGCAGTGGGAGGAGCTGCAGAGGTCTCGACACACTGTTAGCAAGGATCAGCAATAACAAAAACATCTCTGTGTGACCCACCGTTTCTAGCACAAATTCACAACACAGCCCCATACCAGCTACTGTGGAGAAAACTAACTCTATCCCAGCCAAAACCAGCCCACTACTACAGGGAATTTTTCATCACTAGAGGTTGTAAATGTATGTACTCTTAATTCAGATAAATCCTCAGGCCTGCCTTTTTGTAGTGGTTTTCAGTTCGCCTATTCGAGTTTCTGGCCAAATGCCAGCACACTTACCAAAATTTACCTGATATTTACTGTGAGATGAGGATTAGGAGTAGGCAAAGCAGCCTCAAACTTTATAAAGAGAGTTTATTAATATACCTAAGACAAAGGAAAAAAACAAGAAAAACCAGAACAAACTCCTCAGACCACCCCTCCTTCCCCCACCTCTCCATTTCTTTCTCCCTGACAACGCACAAAAGGCAACACTTCGACCTCCAGTCAGTTTACCGCCTCAGAAATAGCTCTTGTTCCAGTTCATTTAGGGAGAGAAGTCTCTTTTGTTTATACCATGGATTTTCTGTAAGAAAAAGTAGTTTTTTATGGGTCTTCAGTCTCACTACCAGCCACTGCCCGGAAGAAAGATCTGCTTGTGGTGGATCCCTACCACCCCAGTAGCCTTCCCACAGCCACTATGGTGGGTCATGAACAGTCCATGGGGTACCTTTTTAAGGATGCACAGTTCAATTGCAGCAACAAAGAAAATCCCTTCTTCTGTGCTCAGCAACACAGGTTGTCCTGACCACACAAGTTCTCTGGCATTCCCCGGGACCAGGGCTCTGGGTCACAGCCTCTCCTCTCTCTTGGTTCGAGTTTCTCACCAGGCTGTACTTATTTCAACACCTACTTGTCTTTACCCAGGTATTTTACTGGCTGCAATAAGAACCTCACATCCCCCCTTTGGACTATATCTTCATATATTACAGGGAATTTATTAGCTCAGTCCCCAGACATGGTTCTCGAAAAGAATTTTCAGCTTCACTCTCAAAGCACTTCTCATACATCTCTCTCTAGGCATCAGTTCTGCTTTCCTCACTGACTGTAAAGTCTTTATGCTGCATTTGTGTAGATGTCCTCACTCGTTCCTCTCTCTGTGAGGAAGGATGGGTGTCTGTAAGTTTAGTCCGGGCATGGACAGAGTTAATCTCTCTCTCTCTCCCCAGCAGTGTGACAATCATGTGCTCTCTGCCGGGCTGTTTGAACAGGTCCGAGCTGGATGGCAGAAGCTCTCAGAGTCTCTGTGCCTGGCTCTGTGAAGCTGGCTCGGCCTGCTGGGGCCATCTGGGCCCGGGGTGACAGGGCAGGGCCTGGCCCGAGCTGGATGGAGTCCAGCCCGGTCCTTGCCTGGCCCAGAGCAGGGGCCTGGCCCTGTCTCGTGTAGCTGACATGTTGGCTGAACTGTATCTGCCGAAAATTCCATCTGGTTCCTCCCCCATGTCCAGCTGCAGCTGCACGGCCACCCTAAACCTCCCTTCCCCACCCCACACTCCCTCCTTTGGAAGGAGGGGTGGGGGGGGAACAGGGCCTTATCTGGGAGAGAAGCAGGAGATGCTCCTCTCAACACAGCAGCAGGTCAAAAGAGAAAGAGGCTCAGAGGTTCTCGGCTTATATATGATTTTTCCTCAAAGAAAAATTCGCAGATCAACTTTTTAATTGGTTCACCTACACATCAATCCATAAAACTACCTAGCTACTGGCTGTCTCTCCCAGGAAGGAAGTTATATCACTTCCTGCAGCATAGGTTACTTCCTAGATTTTGACCCCTTCTGACTAACCCAGGACACTTTTACAGGAAGATGAAGTAGATTACAATTATTCATTCTAGTTTTAGAGGATATGCACAGAAACAAAAATGTGAAGTATTCTAAACTCATTCTAGAAATTATAATAATATTGTAGAATCACTCTCTGTGCACCAACAACTTTCCTTTTTGAAAAAAAGGAAGAAAAAACGCAGTGGGGTTGAAGTGGATATAAAGAGGACATGAACAAAAAGTCTCTGGTCTTGACAAATATTTTAAATACTAGGTAGACTCAAAAATACAGAATGCAATTAAAAATATAGATTCTGTAATGGTTTCTGATCCCCACAATACTGAATGCATCAAATTTAAAGCTGGGAGATGTAAAATCTTACCTGAGCTCAATCTAGAAGTGGAGTTTTTCTTGAGTTGCCCTCCTAATTGCCGCTGACATACCTGAAATCAGAGGTAAAAAGAATAACCTCTGTGGGATTTCCATTTCTGCAAAGAAACAAGACATCTTCCACACTATTAAAGGACACAAGTATTCTTCTAATACAAACAGGTTATCTCTGGCTTCCCCCTTTTTGACTACCATAATGATTTTTTTACAAACCAGTTACTTATAGGGAGTGAATTGCCCATGCTGCAGTGAGTTTCTGTTGCCTCTCGCCCTACTCTCACACACCTCCAAGAGGAGGCTGGCCCTTTCTGTGCTTCACCACTCCATATGGCCTTTGCACTCACCCAGGCGATCTCCTTTCCCCTTTTCTTCTCCAGGCTGGAGAAGCTCTTGCAGCTTCTCTCGGCAGGTCTGTGCTCCAGCCCCCAACATCCTGCCGAGCCTCTGTGGGGCTCGCTCCAGAGTGTCACATCTTTGTGGTCCTGTGCCCACCAGTCCAGATCCAGTTTCACCAGCCTGGTGTAGCAAGGAAGAGCCTCTTTCCCAGGTGTGATGGCAGCACCTGCGCTGATACAGCCCCTTTTGCAGCTGACCTTTGCGATGGCTGCCTTACCCCGCAGACTCCTTCTGCACTTGTTGTCTGTCCATCAGACAGGGCCCCCAAGTCCTCTCCTGCCAACCTGTTTTCTCTGCCACTGATGCCCACCTGTCCTCCTGCACAGTGTCATTCTATGTCAGGAGCAGAGCTTTTCCTGTGCTGAACTTTACCATGCCGAAGAGCTGTCCTGTTTCTGCAGCCTGTCAGGGTCCCTCTGCACAGCCCTGCTGCCCTGACTGACCTGGGCTCAGGACCCTGGGAGGCCTGAGGACAGGACTTAGCCAGGAGCAATGGAGCCAAAGACCAAGTGGAGCCTTCTCTGCAGCTTTTGACGTGAGCGGCAGAACCAGACCCAGACCTGGGCTTTTCCTTAGCTTTCCTTCTGCTGCTGATCTTGCAGAAGGCAGCCACAGCATCACAGATTCTCGGAATGTTTGAGGTCGGAAGGGACCTCTGGAGATTATCTGGTCAAATGCCCTCCCCTGCTCAAGCAGAGCCACCTGTAGCAGGTTGGCCACAGCCATATCCAGATGGCTTTGGAGTGTCTCCAACATGGGAGACTCTGGGCTGGGGGAAAGGCAGATGGGCTTTGAGGGTCTTACTGCAACTTGTGCTATTGCTTGGTCACCCTTACAGTAAAAATGTGTTTCCTGGTGTTCAGATGGAGCCTCCTGTGTTTCAGTTTGCACCAACTGCTTCTTGTCCTGTCACTGGGTACCACTGAAAAGATCCCGCCTCTATCTTCTTTAAACCCTCCATCCAAGTTTTGGTAAGTTCCCTCCCCACCAGCCTTCTGTTTTCTAGGCTGAATAGTCCCAGACCTCTCAGTCTTACCTCAGCTGTGAGGTGCTCCAATGCCTTAATCATCTTCATGGACCTTTGCAAAATTCTCTCCAGTAGCTCCAAATATCTCTTGCACTGGGAAGCCCAGCACTGAACACAGTACTCCAGATGTGTCCTCACCAGTCTTGAGAATAGAGAAGGATTGCCTTCCTCCACCTGCTTACAACACTCCTAATGCAAATCCATCCCTGGAAGTTCTTCCGCTTCCCCAAGTCTGTCAAGCTCCTGATTAGCTTAGATCCTGAGCAAATATTTTTACTACCTATTGCAGATACACATAACCCACTTATTTCACAGGTAGGGTTGAGAAGTCAGCATTTTTATATTGCAAGTGACAGTGACTGAAGTCTGATTTATCAGCTACTGCACTGAAGACTGTTGTCTTGTTCAGAAACTTTAGTCTAACAATAAGGTAAATGTTAAGTCTAAACGTTGGCAAATTAAATACAAATTTAGGACAGGACAAGCCAAAGAATGATACTGGTATTTAGCGTAACAGGTCTCAGGAGGATGTTAGAAATTAAATTTGATGGTCTGGGCAAAAGCTCCAGCTCAAAAGTCTGTGAAATCTGACCGACAAAAGATGAGAGATATACTAGAATATGAAAATATATAAAGATACCCTGTTCTTAAACTTTTTTCACAGCATCTGCAACCCACCTTATTGACAAGTGTATTCTGGGCTGGATGGAAATTAATTCTGATTCATTATGGCAGTTCTCATGATCTTGTGTTATACTCTCCATAGTGTTGACCCCAACGATCAGAAGAAGACGGCTTGTTATGACATAGATGTAGAAGTTGAAGACCCATTAAAGGGCCAGATGAGTAGTTTTCTTCTCTCAACAGCTAACCAACAGGAGATAACAGCATTGGACAACAAGGTATTAGCCCAAGAGTAAAGTATCCCATGGTTACATGTACTCATTGTGTAGCTTCACGTGGGTTTGGTGTCATATGTTAAGGACAGTTATGTTGTGAGATGGGGACTTGTTAAGGGCATGTGCTTTCAAGGGATGAATCAGTCAAAGGCAGTGGGAATACATCAGGGTGAATGGCATTCTCACTTAGGATTTGATCCAAGGCCTGACACGGTTGTCGAGGTGATAGAGTTTCACAGGTACTGTACCATGTTCCCTGAGAACCACCTGAACTGTATGACTGTAACTTTTTTTTGAGAGATCATGATATCTTGCTAAATTGCTAAGCCAAAGCTAGGAGAATCTAGCTGTGGTGTAGGTTTTGTATTCATAACTACAGAATGGCTGTCTGTGTTAGGTGGAAATATAGAACATGCATGGCTTGGAGCACTTCGGCAGTTTTAAAAGCATTAGTGGAAGAGGATCATGTGCACTTCAAATCATAATATCTGTCTTAAGGCAGTGGTGGGCTTTGCAGGCTGTTTTAGAGGTTCGTGTCCTAGGGGCTGTTAGCCAGTTCTGGCATGTGTCAATGGCTGATTTGTATTGGTAAGGGATAAACAGAAGTGGCTTCTCAGAGCAAGGCCCAGGTTCTCTTTGTTTACTGCTAATACAAACAAATATGTTAAACTCTGGTCTTCATGCAATTTTAAAGGGGGTCTGGGCAACAGCAATGCAATGGATTCTGGTAACTGTTGCAGCATCTTTGCTCTTGCTGCTTTTGAGGAAGGTCCTTCTCAGCAGGGCAGCTGCTCAGTCAGTTGATTCTCAGCCTATATAAGCTCACAAGCACTGTGCTTAGGGTTATTCTGTTTCCAGTCCCACTCACCTTTTCCCGTGTCTTTGTCACCTCTATTTTGAATATTTGCTACAGCACAGGGCGAGCTGTGATAGTGAAGTTGCTGAAGTCACTGCTGGGTGAATGGGCATGGGCTGCTTCTGTTACCCTCTGTGCATTGCATTGCTGTGCTGCCGTGGAGTCCCCTCCTGGGAATTCAGCACGCACAAATGGAGTTCACTCTGCACAACTACAGCATTTTCCCAAAAAAGGAATGATTTTTAGTTGACAGCTGCTCTCCTCAACGTATCATGTAGTACTTACACTAGTGGCCTTGATGGCATAGTCAGATCAGGGGACAATTCTGTCCCACGTGCTTGTGCTTGGTCACCTTAGCTGTTTTGGCAGAAGAGATGAATACATGAAACTAAACAAGATAGGTTTACTATTTCAAACTAGAATGTTAGAGGAACAGGGTAGCAAAAGTTTGCTTTTGTGTGTGTCTATGTGCAAATGATTCATGAATTGTCTTCCTTCTGTTCATACTTGATATTATCCATTATAGGACCTTGATTTCTCTTCAGTCTTCATTCTTCCCTTCTAGTTAATGCTCATTTCTGCCATAATATTTCTGAAGATATGGTTCATTTTCTATAAAGCTTCCATACTCATGATTTCTCACTGTTCATGCTCTTTTTTTTTGCAGCCATCGTGACTTTTACAGGCTGTCTCTTAAGAAAAAGTCTAAAAGTCATGGCTGTTCATTTGACATGGACTTGATCAGGAAACTGCTAGAGATTTTAAGAAAAAGTCTAAAAGTCATGGCTGTTCATTTGACATGGACTTGATCAGGAAACTGCTAGAGTTTTTAAGGATTACAGTAGGATATTGAAGATGTGATGATGGTAACCAGTGGAATAACTGCGTTCTTGCACTGGGCACTGTTTAACTGCATATTTATATAGTACCTTTCCTCAAAGACCCCGGTCTTGGCAGGCAGAGTGATTCTACACTAGGAAATTATTACATTGTACAGTGACATGGCTTAGTTCTGCATGCCATGCAGGAGTTCAGTGCAGGAAGTGAAGGCGGATCCTGTACATACTTGTATTGCAGAAGTACAAGTGAAACCAAAATGTAGTGGCAGGATTGCAGTTAAGTTGTTGGTTTTTTAATTGAAAAAGCCCTAGGAAGAGCTGCACACGTCTGTGGTGTAGAATTGTCACCTTTGTACATTACCAGGAGTACAAAGATAGTAACGGAGCTGACCTGATGGTCACTGGAACATGGGAGAAACTAAGGAATATCTGCTTTGGTTTTTTTTTCTGTCAGATTCATGAGACAATTGAGTCCATAAATCAGCTAAAAATACAACGTGATTTTATGCTGAGTTTCTCCAAGGATCCCAAAGGATACATCCAAGACCTTCTCCGGTCCCAAAGTAGGGATCTTAAGGTGAGCTACAGTTTGAAAAAAAATGAACCAGAATGGAAGAATTTTATCTAAGTGTATATAGAGTATATAGCCAAACATCTAGGATGGATAATTGGTGGAAGACAGACAATGAGTGGACTACTGCAGAGTAGACAGTATGCAGGAAAGATAGTTTAGGTCATACTCCAGTTCCAGGGGAATAGTGATGCTTCATGGGAGTGGTAGGTCAATTTGTGGCTGGACAGTAAGTTTGAAATGCAGGGGTTTGTTGATGTATTCTGTAAATTCAAAGCTGTGTAAAACTCAACAGGAGCATCCTGTAGTACAAGAACACAATTTGGGTGATTTTTTGGCTCACAATTTAATCTTAGTTGTCCTTGAGCTTATCTTTGAGATATGCAAAAGATGGAATGTAAAGAAATTCAGTTTTTTGCCAACAAAAATTAATAATTTGTTCCTCATAAAGTTTCACATTGTCTGTCTTTAACTGACATGCCTCAAAATCAGGTGTATTATTGAATCCATGAAATTATTTTACTAAAATCTTTGTGTCTTTCTTATATAAATGCCTATTGTTAAGTGAATAATCTTCTAAAAATCTACTGTTAAGATTACGGTTATTATTATTTCTCTTGTATTCAACGGGGACAGGCATCTGAAAGAATGTTTGAATAAAGCAGACTTTGACTTGAGGAACTTAAAACAAAGCTTCTCTAGCTATATATATGGAATAGTTGTTCGGAGTTTCCCCTGACTGACAGCTAGTTCCATAAGAGCCTTTTCTATTGATGTTCTGCCCTGCTAGCATCAGCGCTGTGATTACACACAAAATATGCAAAATAGACCAATAACTATATTTACCTGTGATTCTGTGATGCTGGAGACATAGTCATCAGAATTCTACTTTTTGTGGAATGGTTCCAACCCCCTGCTGCCCTATCCCTGGAGGCAGATTGGACAGGGCTTGGAGCACCTGATCTAGTGGAAGGTGTCCCTGCCCATGGCAGGGGGTGGAACGAGATGAGCTTAAAGGTCCGTTCCAACACAAACCATTTGATCATTCTGTGATCCTCTTTTGGCAGTAAGCACACACTGTCCATCTGCTTTGGGCTTTGAGAATAGTCCTGACCATTTTTATGTGTAATGTGGATAAATTTTCACTCTGGTAAATCTGAAAGTTTCTCTATGTGGTAAAAGAGCTACGGTGAAAAAATGGTTTTATTTTTGTCACAGGTGATGACTGATGTGGTTGGAAACCCGGAGGAAGAACGCAGAGCCGAATTTTATCACGAGCCATGGTCTCAAGAAGCTGTGAGCAGATACTTCTATTGCAAGGTATGAAAGAAATACCCACACTTCTGAGTTATAAATACATCTCCTGCCACTGAGCCATTTAATCTGCTGAACTGTACAGTGTGTCTTTTTCTTTCAGATCCAGCAGCGCCGACAGGAATTGGAACAATCTTTGGGAGTGCGTAACACATAAGTACTGCTCACAAGATTCCATTGGCATCATGACCACCGAACCAGTGGACTTCTCAGTGTTACTTAGCTCACTGTTACACATGGACCTGCTTCCTGACTGGATGAGAATGTGCCGTCAACACACCAGTCAGAACACCAGCTTTAGACTGACCCTTGAAAATCTTGCTCAAGATGGGTGTCTCAAACCATTCCAAGCCAGAGACAGCACCATACAAGTGTCAGTGTGAAAGAAGACTAAAGGTTCACTCATCAATGCACATGTTAAGTTTTAGTGGAAAGTTAGACACTACACAGCAAATCCTAATGGGCTATGCTTAGAATCATGGCTGGCACCGATGGGGGAGGTTGAGATAGGTGTTCTAGGAGACTACAGATTTAGAGAAATAAATGCAATTCTTACCCTGTGGTACCCAAGAGTCTCAAACAGCAACTTCTCTGAAATTAGACAAGATAGTCTTTTATATAGCTGTGGAATGCTTTATATTCCTGAACTGAGGTTTTATTTCTGCCAGACCAATGCAAGAAGCTATCTCACCATCTGAAAGAACAAACTAGGAGCATTTTCATCCTGGAATGCAGAGCCCATCTGGAAGAAAGACATAGAGTCAGGCCATCTCTTCTGCAGATGCAAATAATTTCTCTTCCCCTTGTCCCGGCAGTGAAAGGTAGATTGAATCACATATCACTAGATGAGTATGATCCATACAGTGTACTGAGAGAATCATCCCTGGGATTCTTATGCATCCTTAATATCAGTGGTATTAGCAACAAATGAGGCATTCTGAGAAAATTAAAATAATGTAATGGTGCTTTGCTGATGCCTGCCTTTAACACAGCAGATACTAACAATAAGTACATATGTAAAATACCAGATTATTTAAATGTTTCTCTGTGTGCCTGTAGGGTTCATCACCGAAAAGAACTTCCTAATTCTTGGTGTAGAATCCAAGAAGCTTAACTTCATGTAACATGGTAGTTTTTTATTTACTTCAAGATAATAACAGAGTCTCTCGATTAGTCTCACATTTTGATCATAGGTGAACTGCCTCTTGCTATGAATTATTTAGCTGTCCCATACATGATATGTGCTGGTTATTTTAGATGCTGTTGAGTTATAAAGTACTATCAGCCTTAAATAGCACAGAGAACATATCCCTTGGAAATCATCTTCTTTGTAAATGAAATTCAGACTTTGGGAATTTATAGAACAACTACGTGGAAGCAGGGGCATCTTCCTCAAATCCTTCCCCTCCTCATTTTTTGTAGTGCCCAGATGCGTTGTAATTAAAGGCCCAACATGATTTCTAGTCCAAAAAGCAGCTGCTGAAGTATAACTGTCCATTTGATGTGGCACTCAAAATCCTCTTCTGGGTTACTCCTTTTCACCTCCTTTCACATCCTTGGAAAAAGAAACAAATTCACAGGTGGTACGGAAGGGAGGCAGCTCTTCTGAATAAATGCATTTTTTTCTCTAGTATTGTGTTTCCTGCTGTCTTTGCCAATTTCTGTCTTAGTTTAACTTAAAAGTTTCTTCTGTTCAGTCACAGAAGAGACAGCCTTCTCTTTACCCCTTTTTTAAAATATCTTTGTTTTCACATTAATAGTGCCACAGCTTTTACTCCATCCGTTGCGTTGAGAGATGTCTTGGAAAATTTACTTTTGATTGAATTTATGTGATGGCAGTACTCTCACACAGAACGTGTTGGTGTGAGAAAAAGTACGGCAGTACCTCACTGCCTGAGGCCTTTTACTGGGAATGGCTTTATTTGGAATTTTCCCCTTTTGTGTTAAAACCTCATGTCACAGTAAAATGTGAAATCCTGCTGTCTTAAACTGGTTACACTGAGGGGCTGTGAGGCTGTCACAGTGATTGACTTGAAATGTTACTTAATTTAGGACTCTGCTAATTGGACTACAAGCAAGCATTACGAGGAGAAAACAGTGGGAGTAATCTGCTACTGTGCTTCCATGTTTGTTAAGCTGCTGTGCCCATTGTGTGCATGCTGCTCAGTGTGTAAAACTCTTGTCTGTATGTGGCAAACAGAGCAGCTACATTCAGGGGCTATGTTCGGTCTGCAGGAATAAGAAATGCAGAGAAAGATATGCAAGGATATGAGAAGGGCATGGGACTGAGGTAGATGCGTGCAAAATTTCTCCCAGGGAATTCTGGGGTTTGAGAACCTTCCTGCTGAAGTGGCAAAAATTTGAGAGCAATACCAGTCATTTGCCACTTCAGCTGGCAATGTACTGAAGTCCAGCCTTGTTTTAGAGCCTCTGTAGAATTAATTGGATGGATCTGGTTCCAAGTCTCTTTCAGAGCAAATTAACAAAACTAATGTGGTGTTGGTGCCAGTGTTCACAAGTGCATCGCTGGAAGATGAAGCTCTGTTGAGCAGCAGTGTTATACTGAAATGGGTGTGTGCATGAACCAGCCACTGGAGATGGCACTGGAGATAGCAGTCCAGAATCTAAATTCTTATATCGCACTATCTATAAAAAAGACTGGTCACCACCAGTGAGTCTAGGGAATAGCTGTCAGGTGTCTTTCCTTTGGTTAAACTGGGGTTTGAGATTTTGGTGCCTTTTTCCTGTGTTCAGGAGCTGTTCGGGTCTTCTACTGAAGATACACACAGAAAAATTTTGTCCTTTGTTCCATAGATGCAGCTAAGAGCTTGCTTGTTTGCAAAACAAAGAGAAAACTTATTTGAAGATAAATAATGGAGCAATACTGGAAGCAACTAGACCAAGTGTTGCTTGAGCATTGAAAATGAAAGGTAGTGGCACTGAACAGGCAGGTAATTATGGCAGACTGGGAATGAAGAATTTATTTTAAGTTCAGGATGGTTGTCTTTTTGTGTGTATAAAAGATGACAAGAAGATGTTTCAGCGTCTTCAGTTGTCACAGTACAGTACAAATCTATGCACATTGCAAAAAACCATTCTGTGCATAGAAGTAGTTCATGTATAGATGATAATATAGATTGTTGGAAAATATAGCATCAAACTAGGAAAGGGTTCAACAGAATTCTGGAGTACCAGTAGGCGGGAAATAGATCTTTGAGCAGAAGGGTTGACGTGGCAGGTTAGAAACAGTTTTTGTAGTCTTCTGGGTTGTTGGCCATGAGGCAGGAATCAGATCAAATGTTTCTTAGAGATTGAAGGGGAAACAAATGTTTGGCTATGGAATAACTGAAGAATACAACAGTGGGAAAGGAAATTAAAAAACGGAGCAGAGTGCCACTGAAGCGCCAGTAAGACACAGCACGAGATAATGGGCAAAGTACCCTTGGAAACAGCGCATCCCAGGTGAGCCTTTGCATTCCGTGTGCGTGTGTGTACGCGGACACAGAGCACGTGGGAGAGATGGTCTCAGTCAGAGTGTAGCCTGGGAAGTGGGGGGGAGGGACAGAACTGAAAATTCTGCAAATATCTTTGAGACACGCTGTCAAAGCATTGTCACGGTTACCAGCAGGGCTTCTGTTGTTCGACATAGCGGGGTTGGTAGCTGTAGTGCAGACATCGTCTTGCCTGGCAGGTTTTTTACACCACATGGTTTTGAACTTATCCTGTGGAAGCCAAGTGAAAATATTAGCGTGTAAATCAATATTGGTGCATATCCTAGGACTCCTAATTTTGCCAAAATGCCGATCAGGTATTTGGGGATTGTCGGTCTGGTTTTGTGTGGAGAACTCTTAGGCCAATGCAAAGAGAGAAGGAGGGAAAGAAGGCTCTTTTTTTCCTAAAGAAAGCAGTCTCCTTTCTGTAACTGCTCTGTTGTTTAATAGGATGTATCTGTTCTGTCAGATCCTGTATTATAAACATCTTTTCCAAGCTCACTGAAGAGAGGAGCTCCATTTAAAAAACACAACAGTGGGTTTGTCAGAGTGAGCAAATACATGTATAAAGAATAGCGGGAAGGGAGAGAGAGACTCCCTCTACTCTGTAGCCACCATATCCATTGTATGATGCCGAGTGATTCGTAGAAAAGCTTTTAACAATAAATACCTTGGTTCTTTGTATGTCACGAACTAACCTTATGTGTCTTAACAAAGATGGGTATGTTGGTTTCTTTCTGCTCTTGATAATGATCTCTAGTGTTCGGTTTTTCTTCACTTGTAAATGCACAAAAAGACAGGCAAATATTTACAGCTTTTAATGAGACTTGACAAAGGTGAGAACTGTTTCTCTTTAGATCTTTCTTGTGTGGATTCCTTTTTTTCACTAAATTTCACCTTCAGCCATTTCCATACTCAATAAGTAAGAAATCTTTCCCACTGGAGAGATCTGGCTCCTCTCCTGGACAGCCTAGAGCTAGAGCTTGGATGCTGAGAGGTGATGTAGGAAGTACACAGTCACCATCTCCACTGTGGTAGCAATTAGGTGCATGCCACTTCTGTAGCACTTGTCCCTAGGTTCTGCTTAACTAAAAAAATCAAATGGAGTTTCCTCTATTATGTGTAATATGTCATTGTAGTTCCAGATCGGGCCAGGAGATTCTGAAGAGGAGACCCCTGCCACCTGTCAATTGTCGATTTGGCTGGGAATATTGTTTTGTTCCAGAGCAGCTGGATGGAGCACTGGGGAGAGCTGTGGTTTGTCAGCTGTAGAGTTTGTCTGCAGAAGTCACTGAAAAGAGGAATGACAACGAGGTTTGTCTAAGTGGTGCTTCCAGACCCCACTTGTCTGTCTGTGCTTTGTGACGGAGGTTGTTGTCTATTTGCACTGCAGGGAATGAATGTCCCCTTCCAAATTCACCCCAGAAGGTCCCAAAGGCTCTTTCTAGGAATATTTCTTCATTACTTTCTTTCATTTGTGATAACATAATCTCCAAACTGCCAGGAGAAATTCTGTAATTTCTCCTGGACAAAACCCCATGGCAGAGGCAGTTTGCAAAGGAGCCCAGAGTTGTTCGGAGAAGAGTGTTGTGAATGTTGAGAAGCTGCATCTGCCCATGCTCTTATTCCAGGAAAAAAATGCACTATGCCAAGTCTTTTTCAGTTCTTTCACGTAGAAAAGCTCTTCCTGGCACACAGGGAGCAGATATTTATTCCTCAAGTGCTCAGACTGGACCAGGGCCACTCTACAGCTGAAGAATAATTTCGTTTTTCCAGAAGGAAGCAGGAAAATCATGGACTTCCTGATTGTACAAACGGTTGGAGAAGAACTTGGAAGGAGTCTTGCAGATTGTTCACGCTTCCTTCCGGCCCGCTCTTCGCCCCCTCAATGCCTTGAGCGCTCCCGCTCGCGGTGTGAGGCGCGGGCAGGGCCGCAGGACGCACGCGCGGACGCGTTTCGGTCATGACTCGCCGCTGGCACCTGCTGGCTGAAGGCGGCACTGCAGCTGCGGCAGCGCGCATGCGCAGTGCCTGCCCGACACGGCGCGCGGAGTTTCAGGGCGAGACGGAGCCGGGCAGTGTCGCGCATGCGCGCTGGCCTCACACGCGCGGTGCTGTGGCTCTATGGTGACGCCCGGCGGGGCCGGCCCGTCCCGTCCCGTCCCGGCCGTGCGGGGCTGCGGGAGCCGCTCGGGAGCGCCAGGCGCGGATCCCGGCTGCGGCAGTGCCGGGCGAGGACTGCGGTGACCGTGGAGGAGGGCGAGGTTGCTGTGGCTGCAGCGAGGTTGAAGGTGAGCGGAGTACGGCGACTCGGCGGGTCCCGCGAAAAGCCCCGAGAGGGGCGGTGACGCCTGCGGGGGGCGGTCCCGGAGCAGAGCCGGGCGGGAGCGGGCGCAGCGCGGGGCGAAGGCGATGCCGGCACGGCGCGGGCACGGAGCCGGGAAGGAGCTGCGGGGCTGGGGCCGCCCGGCAGAGCCTTTCCTGGGAAACAAACAGTGGAATTTCTCCCACCTCGGCCCCGTGACGAGGGGCAGCGCAGCACAGGGGAGCAGCACCTGAGCAGGTGGGGCAGTGCAGGAGCGCAGGGAAGATACGGCTGGGGCTGGAGGAAGAGCTTGCAGGTTTCTTATCTTTAAATGGACGTGGAAAGCAGGGAGAGAGGTGGTATAAAAGCGATGTGGGTGCTCGGGCAGGTGAGACAGGACTCTGGGAAGGGAGTCGCTTTCCTGAGCTGCTGAAGTTTCACTTGCCACTCTCAGGAGCAGTTGCAAGAAGTTTTCTTTTTGGAGCTGGGCTCCAAAAAGAAGGAATCTGAAACTGCTTCTTTTGATAAATCCGTAAGTGTGGGAGGCCATATGAAACTTACTGCTCTAAGCAGCCACTAACTCCAACGGATATTTTAACTATTATAAATGGCAACTTTTATTTCCTTTGCACACAAACGACTTGGCTGTCCCGTGCAGGATTCACTGAGGCTGTGAATTGCAATCCAGAACATCTGGAGGCCTCTAGTGCTCCGGGCTGTGGCATTTGGTGTGCAGAAAGCATCCCAGGCTATTTGACCCAGGTCTGGACGTGTATTTCCACAGTTCCTCAGCGTGGGAAAAGACCAAGAGGGTGGTGGGAAGGGCTTTCTCCCGGGCCTGAGCATTCTCCAGACACCTCAAGGTTGGTTTTTAAATGTTTGGTTGTCTTTTGTTTCTCTGTCCAGGGCTAAGCTGGAGAAAAGGTGGAGAGAGTGGCAAGTGGGGCTCCCATGTTTAGATCTGCTCCTGGATTCCACTTTCTCCCGGTGGATCTGTGCTGCCCAAAGGACAAAGGAAGGAGATGTTGGAGAAGCTGTTTGTTCACCTGTTGAGCTTGGAAGAGAGGAGCGTGAAATTCCAGGGAAGCCGCGTTTGCGCAGCAGCGACTGGAGAGAGAAGCAGTGGCAGCCGTTTGCCCCGTGCTGGTTTCCCACCGTCACTTCGGTTCCGTGGCGCTTCAGGTAATCCCACACCAACTTTGCTTTTCCAGCTGCTTTGCTGAAGGGTTTTTGCATGTGGCAGCAGGCTTTTCTGTGCTTCCCACTTCTGTGGAGGATCTGTCTCAGGAATTGTGCCTCATTGTCCAGATGGATTAAAAAGTCCCCGTGCCCGGTTAATTGCAGTGAAAAAAGGGAAAAGGAGGCAGTAGCCTGGACTGGGATGCCCCAGGCCAGTGCCAGGCACAGAGGTCATTGCTTGGTGTTTATTCTCCAGTCCTGTGTGCTCAGGCCTTGTTCTGATCTGCTCAGCCATAAATGCCATTGCAGGAGGAGCAGAAAATCCCATGGCTCCTGTGGATCATCTGTCTGCACTGACTTTGTGCTGCAGCTTAAGCTGTGTCCTAAATGTTAGATTTGAATTAATGCATATTTTCCAGGAGTGTGTGTTTGGAGTTGCTGATTTAGGGATGGCCTGGTCTGGATTTGGATTTGTGGGCTCAGAGCATTGCTCGTGTTAGCTTTAGGTCTGGATTGCTGGGAATTGTTGGGGAAAAGAGAAGGGAATTGAAATGCACAGCTCTGTTCTTGGAGAAATGATCAGGATGGGAGAAAAGGTGTGGACCTGCTGGGAGCTCCTGGAGTGAGGGAAAGGATCCAAGGATTGGAAGCAAAAGCTGTGGAACAAAGCCCAAACAGGGAGCGGGGTGGGGCAGCACCATGGGGGAAAGAGGGAAAGAATCCCTGCTCCCAGAATCCAGCAGGGGCCAGGGGAGGATCGTTTCCCATCCGCTGGCTCTTGATGAAATCCTGATAATGAAGATCAAAGAAAATTATTCATTTGTTATTGAGTTTGGAATTAAAGGTGCTGTTACAGAGGGGAATATTCAGCTGTTAAGATGTGTTGGATAACGGAAAAGTGGGAGGAGGCAGCTGGGGAATGAACAGGTGCATTTTTGATGGATCCAGGGAAAGATGTGGGAAGGGGCTCCTAGGTAAAATACACCTCCCTGGTACCACCAGGAAAAACCCAAACAGCCCTTTTTTCCAAACTCTGACATTCCAGAGGAGTAAACAGTGGTCAGCACATTTATTTCTGTGTTCCTTGGACCCCCAGTGCTTTGTTGGGAAGAGATAATGTTTGGAAATTAAAAAATCCAGGGATGTAATTGCTGATAGTAAAGCCCTGGAGGCCCAGGTTTTGATATTTTTCCAGCACCCAAACGCAACAGAGGGAATCCTGGAGGAGGTGGAAAACGCTGTCAACTCCATTGGTGGAATTCCTGGGAAATGGAAAGCAGCAGAAGCAGCGAGAACAGAGCTGGAACCAGACTCCAGCCAGGTAAGGCAGACACCATATCCTTTGGAATTAGAAGTGGGCAGGGGTGAGAAGAATTAACTGCTAAATTTGTACTCCATAGATTCCTGAGCAGGATCCCAGCAGGGAAGACTGGAGGGATACTCCATGAGAAGATCCAGTCTGGGGACTGTTCCCAGTTGGAGCCTTGGAATTGCCTGAAGGGAAGAAAGAGGGATCCTTTCAGCACAAGGATCATCTGTCAAATGTGGAGATGTTATCAGACTGTTCCTTGGGTGTGTTTAGTTCCCAAGCCAACTCCATCTCCTGCCTTGTGAGTCTCAAAAATCTGGGAAGGGCCCAACTGACATAGGGAATGGACTGGCAGATAAAACTGCTGGGGAATGGTAGGGAAAAGTATCCTACCAGGGAGCCTCCTTTTGTACAGGAATGGTGCAAAAATTGTCGAAAAGAACAGGAATCAAATGGGATTTCCGTATTCCTTGGAGACCAGAATCCAGTGGGAAGGCTGAGAAAAGGAAATAAAGCCTAAAGAGGCAAATGAGCCAAATCAGCCCAACCCCTCAAATGGCCACATTTCCTGGCATTGCTGAGTGTTGCAAACCTGGTTTAGAGGTTTGGGGGATCGAAACTAGGTCAAAACATGAATTTTGTAGCCAAAATTATTTGATTTTTGTTGTGAGATAAGGATTAATAGTAGGCAAAGCAGGCTTTTACTTTAAGGAAAATAAAAAGAATTTATTAACAGACTTAAAACAGGAATAATAATAATCAGGAATCCGAATAAAACCTTTAGAACACCTTCACACCCCCCGCCCCCCGCCCCTTTCATTTCTTTCCTACTGACCATACAGAAGGTAACACTTTGACTTGTAGTTAAATACCACCTCTGGAAAAAACAGTTCTTTTCTTAATTCATGTAGGGAGAGAAGTTTTCTCTTGTTCTGTTATGTTGATTCTCCATAGGAAACATAGTTCCTATGGTTATTAGCCTCCCAGTAAGCAACACCACCCCCTCTCGAAAGAAAAGATTTGCTTCTCTGGAGCCCTTCCCACTTCAGCAGCTTTCCCAGGGCTACTACCAGTGGACATACGATGTTTGTTGAGGTGCTTTTTTGAGGATGAACATTTTATTACAGTGGCATCGAAATCCCCTTTCTTCATTATCGGCAACACAAGTCGTCTTCTTTTATTCTCAGGGCAAGGAAATCTTAATACAAGAGTCTCGGTTCACTGCTTATAACTAGAACATTACATCTCCCCTTGTTCCACCCTTTTAGACCGATGTTCCCTTATATTACAGGGTATATTATAGCTAAGTTTATCAACATGTTTTTACAAAAGAATTTTCATCCTTAAAGCACTCCTCATCTCTTCCTTCTTTGAATACAGGTTTAGATACATTCATTAACTTAAAGTCTCTATGTTGTACCTTCTGTAGGTGCCTGCATTCCGCTCTCTCGGGGTGAGGGGAGGGGGGGGGGAGGGGGGAGTGGGGGTGGGGGTGGGCAGGGAATGAATGCCCCTGAGTCCCATCCTAATATTGAACTGAAACAGTTGATTTGTCTTTTGGCCTGGCGATGGTCACATGACCTCCACCCGCGTGGTTCAAGTGCAGTAGGTTCAGCATTCGAGCTCAGGGAGAGGAGTTCGCCTGCACTCGCAAGGGCTCCCAGGCAGCCTGGCCCGAGACGCGTCCCGGGGCTGAGCTCGGCGGCGGTGCTGCCGCCTGGTGGACAGAGAGCGGCGCTGCGGCCCCCCGGCGCAGCGCCCGGCCCCCCGCCGCCGCTGTCCCCTGCTGGGTGCCGCGGGACAGCGGCGACGGCCGTGGCTGCCGAGCGTGGCGAGGGCGAGGAGCGGCAGCGAGCGGCGGTTTCTGTAAATGGAGGGGAGGGGAAGGGAAGGAGGGGGAGAAGGGCAAAGGTCCGCGGGCGGGGTCGAGCGGGACCAGGGCGTTCCAAGGAGCGGCCACCGTGCGGGGCGGTGACCGAGACGAATGGCAGCGGCGGGGGCGGCCCGGCGGGGCCGGTTCGGGCGGGCGGGCGGGCGTCGGCGGCGCCGGGCGCGGGCGAGAATCGGGCGGGCGCCGACAGGCAACGGCGGGGACGGACGCCTCGGCGCGGTGCCGGGGGCCTTCGGCGTCCCGTAGCAAAGATGGCGGCAGGGCCGGAAGCGGCTTCTGCCAGCACTCAAGATGGCGGCGAGGAAGGGCGGAAGTCGCGGACCGCCACACCTAAGATGGCGGGGCGGCGAGGCGTGCGCTCGACCTTCCCAAGATGGCGGCGCCGAAAAAAAAGCGGGAAAAAGAGACCCCGGGGCGTCCCTCCGGCTGCCTGCGCGGAGTCCCGGCGCCGACGCGGACCCGCAGCGATTTCCCCGGCCTTTCCCGCTGAGCGGACGCGGGCTGTGGCGCCGGCGGCGCCGGGCGCGGCCGGGAATCGGGCGGGCGCCGACAGGCAACGGCGGGGACGGACGCCTCGGCGCGGTGCCGGGGGCCTTCGGCGTCCCGTAGCAAAGATGGCGGCAGGGCCGGAAGCGGCTTCTGCCAGCACTCAAGATGGCGGCGAGGAAGGGCGGAAGTCGCGGGCCCGCCACACCTAAGATGGCGGGGCGGCGAGGCGTGCGCTCGACCTTCTCCAAGATGGCGGCGCCGAAAAAAGGCGGGAAAAAGAGGACCCCGGGGCGTCTTCCGGCTGCCTGCGCGGAGTCCCGGCGCCGACGCGGACCCGGAGCGATTTCCCCGGCCTTTCCCGCTGAGCGGACGCGGGCTGTGGCGCCGGCGGCGCCGGGCGCGGGCGGGAATCGGGCGGGCGCCGACAGGCAACGGCGGGGACGGACGCCTCGGCGCGGTGCCGGGGGCCTTCGGCGTCCCGTAGCAAAGATGGCGGCAGGGCCGGAAGCGGCTTCTGCCAGCACTCAAGATGGCGGCGAGGAAGGGCGGAAGTCGCGGACCGCCACACCTAAGATGGCGGGGCGGCGAGGCGTGCGCTCGACCTTCCCAAGATGGCGGCGCCGCGCGCATGCGCGTTGGCCGGGGCCGACGAGACGCCGCTATAAAAGAGACCCCGCGGCGCCCCTTCGGCTGCATGCGTGGGCCCGACGCGACTTCACCGGCGTTTGCAGGTGGGCGGACACGGGCTGTGACCGGCGGTCGGCAGCGCCGGGGGTGGGCGGGCGCAGACAGGCAGCGGCGTGCTCTCCTCTGGAGCTGCGCCGCTCCGCTCCTACGAGGGCTCCCTCCCCGGCCCCGCTCTGCCCCGCCGGGCTCCCGTCCCCGGACCCCCCCTCCCCTCCTCCCCGCTCCCCCCGGCCCGGGGAAATGTAGGAGAACACAAAAGCGTCCCGGGAGAGCCGTCAGCGGAGCTGCCGGCGGCCGTCCCCCTGCCCGCCGGCAGAGCGGCTGCCTGCAGCCGGGAGCTGCCAGCAGGGAGCCGGCTGCTCCTTGCCGTGGAGGGAGCGGGGGGGACTGGTGCGGGGCCGGGCCTGGAGGCTGCAGCCTTTAACCGGGCACGGCTTTGCCAGGGACAATTTCTGCTCCCCGCAGCTCTCCGTGGGTCCTGGCTGGGGTTGGGGCTTCGCCGGCCGCCAAATCTCCTTTCTATGTGGGACATTGGTTTTTTTTTATTTTATTTTTATTGTCGAATTAAGGCTCACATTAATATGCTTGAATTTTTTATGTTTACATTTCTATGTGTACTGTTCTATCTAGGTAGTGGTAGTGATGTTTCCTAATTAGTGGTATTTATATATGGCTTTTATTCCAATATTTGTTTTTTTTGCTGTAAGTAATGTGTTAGTTTATTTCATTGTATTAATTGCTGTGCGTTATTTGGTTTCCAAGTAAAGATAATTTTATGGATGGGCTTGTTTGCATTCAAGGTGAAACGAATGTAAATAGTTGTTTTTTTTCATAGGCTTCTGATATGTATTATTGGGACTTTGTTTTTGTTTCTTGTATGTTGGAGTTCATTTTGTCTGGAGGGCCAGCTGGGATGGTAGAGTTTTGAATGTCAATTAATTCGGTGGGTTTTCTTGGATGTAGTTTTTAATTTTTGGAAGTTTTCTTAATTCGTGCTTGGAAGGTGGTTTTTAACACTTCATTGTACTGTCTTATTTTGTTCCTTATGGTGTACGATGAGGGATATGGTGCATTTATTTAATATGTTACGTTTGCTTGTTGAGGCCTTGATAAGGTTGTTTTTGACACGAGTTCTGGTGTTGGACGTAATTTTTTGGGGGGTGTTATGTTTTAAAGGGTTTATTCTTTGAGATTTAGGATGGTGCTGCGGGCTGTAGTGTGAGGTAGAGGCTTGGCTTTTAGTCATTTAGTGGTGGTTTTTATCATTGTGAATATGTAGCCTTTGTTTGGGCTGGTTTGAGGTAGTGTGCTGTTATTAATTTTGCTCGGGTTTTATTCTACTTATATTTGGGTTAAGAGTTGTAAGGGAGGTGATACTTAAAACAGAATTGTGGATATAAAAATGTCCTTTGCAATCGTTGGTTAGGTTTTCTTCCTTGTTGGACAAACTGTACAACTTAAATCTATTCTTAAATCTTTCCCATTTAGGACTTGATGGCAAAGTTCATTGGTGAGGGGGTAAAAACACATTACTGGGTTTAATTTTGTCTCTGAGGCTGATGGGTTTTAGCTGCTTCTGATTAAGGCTCTGAATTCCTTTGCATCTCCCTATGATTTTATAGGCTAGCTCCAGGTGATTGGATTTCTCACTGGGGGTGGGGGTGTTACATTCAATACTTTAGGCTGTTTTTGTTCTGCCTGCTCAAATACTTCACTAAACCTGTTTTCTAGTCCTTTTTGGGTAGCCATCAGAGCACTGTGAACTGTTCTGCTCAAAATATCAGCATTAACAATGGCTGAGGGAAGGACAACTTCTGGGAGAGTGACATCAGATGGATTTGTTCTCAGTCGAGAGCTTTGAAATAATCTTTACTGTTCTCCAAATAATTCTGGCACTATACACTACAATGATCACAAAGCATGCAGTGCTTTATCTAAGGTGCAGGATCTTTTTATTACATTAAAGTACAGTTTAATGAGAGAACTGAAATAGGATCAGTCCCATTAATTTTTCAGGCTGCGTTCTGTACATCATCAGCTCTGGAAGAAACATAGAACAGGTTTAGAGCTAATCTTTCACCTGCACACCAGATCCCTTCTTAGGCTTAGTTCTGGTATAAATGACAAAAGATTTGGGGGCTTTTAGCTATTGTTTTCAATCAACTACTTACTATACCATGATTACAAGGGGTATTTGGAATTACATTGAAACCTTCATATACCACCTTCTCAATGCCTCACAGCTTGGTATTTTATTTTGTTTTAATTGTTTTTCTTACATGTGCAAGGAGAGTAATGCAAATGATGAGTTCAGCTTTGATCCATATTGGCCATGGCATCAAAATCTCCTTCCCTCAAGCTGCTGGAAATTTGTTTATTCTTTAGCAGAGAGAAATTCCTGAGTTTCTGTATTTTGCACCCTGCTCCCGTGACCTCTCTTCTCAGATGTTGAAACCATCATGCAAGAAAGGGGTTTGGTCCTGCTCTCCTGTCCTGTCCCCTGTAGTGGAGTAGCTGTCACTTAAACGATGCCCACGTGGATTTGATCCTAAGGATTATTCATGCCGAAGAGCCAGGGAGAGGAGAGTTCCAGACTTGAATGAAGTCATGGGTAAACAACTGTGCAGGAGGACACTCTGTCAGGATTTTAGAGGAAAACAGGATTATTGAATGTGAACTTTACAAAATGGCCACAGAGGATCAAATTAAGGGGGCAGCTGCAAAGGGCAGTGCAGCCCAAAGGGTGACCCTGGCCCATGGTTGAGGGAGAGGTCAGCCAAGAGCTTGGTGAGCAAGTAAAGTGGGGGGAATGTGGTGTTAGAAGATGAGAGAGGTCAAAATAATACATAACTTCAGTTCATGGCTGCTTATGCTGAAAGAATAGTGCCTGGTCCCATGAGCATGGCTATTCACAGCATGCATTCGGTGCAGCTCTCGGGAGAAACTGGGATTGGTCCTCACAGAGCTTCCCGGGCTGGCTCCAAGCTGAGTCTTGTCCCCTGCCATCTAAGAGGTGAGGAGTAGCAAAAATCCCATCCCGTACCTCCTTGTGATCGGTATCCACGGATCCCCCAAACACATAATAAGGGCAGGCTCTGCTCCCAGCTCTGCCACTGGGAATTTTCCTGAAAGGCTGCAAACGCGTCAGAATTCCTCACCGGAAAGGGAATGCAATGTAACGCGGCTGCTTTGCTGCTCTGTAGTTTTGGTTAGCACCATGTGTTTTTATAGCCCATTCTAGCAAGATAAGAGGTATGGATGAGCAAAGAAAACAACATAGAGGGTTTTATGTAGGAGTTGTTAAAATGAGTTGCTTCTACTTCACCGAAATTTGTACCAACTATTTTCAGTGTGTTCCCTATTAGACTTCTTTTTCCTTCTCTCTTTGGTACGCCACAAAGCAACAAATGCTCCCTCTCCCTCTTGCCATTTATCTTTTTCTTTCTTACGGGATAGAAGAGAATATGCAAAAAAGAAATATGGAAAGCAAAACGTCCTTTGAACCATGTGCATTCCATTAAACCCAGCAGAACAGAACCAGGAAAAACATCCAAAAGATTGTCAGTTCTGAGATATCACCCCGTCTTCCTTTTTGAATTAACAGACATATCTAGATCTACTATCTCTTTTAGCAAAGCTGAAACTTAGGGGAATATGTTTGAAACCATTAAGTCTCAGGGAAATCTTCAGATTTCAAAGCTCTCATCTCTCAGGACTTTGAGCCTGAACCCACAACACAATTTGGTTTTATTTTTGCAAAAGGACTTCAGAAATTTTGGATCATAAGCGTCATGATTTATGTCCTGATATTTTTTACTTAAAAAGCATCAATTGCTTCAAGTCTCTGAACCTGACAGAGCAACTGAGTAATTTATTTTTGACCATAAATAGGGAGAAGCTGTTTTTTAACATTGCTATTTTCTTGTCCAAGTGGCATGGAAAATCAACGCTCTGTAGAAATGCAAGTAATTTACATGTGAGGACAAGCTGAAATTCAGCGTTCTCAGGCAGGTGCCATTTATCCATCAGCACTCACACATTGTCTTATCAACACATGTAGACACCTCGGGTTTTCAAAAGCTTCATTTATCACTTGTTGAATGTTTGAAGCTGAACTGCTCTTTCTGAAAAAATTGTTTCTTGGATAGGCAGATTCTGATGATAACTTAGAAACTAGTCAAAAACCCTCACCCACCTGTCTGTGCCTGCTGTGCCACACGTGTGAAAATGGCCTAGAACCAGCAGAGTGGTGCATTTCAAATATTCAAAGTTTACTTGTATAAAGTATACTGGTCATTAGATACAGAGGTTGCGTATGAAGTACATTAGAAATTATTATTGAAAGTTTCCCGTTTAGCAAAAATTGTATAGTTATTCAACAGACACATTTTGTTTCCTGCTGGTTTTATAGTTAGCTGGTTTGTTCCTGAGAATAATTTCCTCTTCTTTATTTTCACAAGTTCCTGTATCTTCTTTAATCAGCCAACACACATATTTGTCTTACAGACACGTGCGTTAGATGCTCCGTATTTCATCACCGAGTGGCTGCCAGAAATGCATTTCCATATCCACTCTTAATGAATCAGCAGAACACCACTATCAATCTTCACATCCTATAAAACTTCTTTTCGTAGAGGAGTATCCTCATTCTGATGTTCTATAATCAGCTTTGTCAGAGATGCTGTGGGCCCTCTTTCCTTAAAATATTAGCTTAGTAAAGATTTAAACCACTGTTTATAAGCAAGAGAGAGAGAATCCACATCTTCTATCTAAGATCATGGAAAGATTGATGAGCATTCATACCTGGAAAATTCTGGCAGAAGAATGAGTTCTTTGTAGCAACCTGTGTAATTAAAGAGAGGATGAATATTGGTAAAAACATTCCTCCTTACTCTACTCTTCTGCCCACTGCTGCTGGATCACAGCTTGCAAAACTGTGTTTCCCTCTTCTGGGCTAGCACAGACAGGCGGGTCAGGTATGAGAAATCAGAACCACAGGGCTGAAATGGTCAAACCAGGTGCTAGGACACAGTGCCGGTGTGAGTTACAGTTGGCCAAGGAATGGAGGGTTGGATGGGGTAATCCCAGCCACTTCAATCCGTGTTGTGGGACAGCAAGAGGGAGATGGATAGAATGGGACTGGCATCACCAAGAATATTCGTGTGGCCATCGTTCCCTCCACCAAAGAGCTAAAGCAGTTTGAGAGTCGCTGTTCAAACAAGGCTTATTGTTGTTTGCAGCAAGAGCTTCGGCTACTGCTCCAAAGCAGACATGCCTTTAGGTCCTGCTGAAAGTCCACTTACTGGTGTATGGAATAATGAAAGGAACACTCAATGGCTCGGGGCAAGAGCAGCATCCCAAATAGACTTTAAATGAGCCTAATGCTACTTCCCTTTGACAGTAAATACACAGAACTACATCTGCTGAGAAAGTCCCTCTGGGCTGGAAGTAATTTGCAGGTGGAATAGGACTCAGAGGAGCACCATTGCTCTGGTCTCACTTGTCCTTTGACGTCCGCTCGTGCCCACTGCAGGAGAGAATATTGGGATCTCAGATCAGGTGCTGGCAGTTGTGTATTTTTGGGTTGTTTTCAAGGTGTGATATCATCTGTTACCATCTGCCATTCTTCTCCTTGAGTCACTTCAGTGGCCATTCTGGAATAACTGTAGCGCCAGTTCTGGGTTAAATCAAGTAGAAATGCTTCAAGTGCCTGCATTTGCCATGCTCATTTTGCCTCAACTTTCTGTGGCTCTTTTGCAAGCGTGTCCCACACTTCCCTAGCTCTGCTTGGTCTGGGAAAGGTATAAGGAAATGAGCTGTAGGTCATATGGCTGCTATCCATGCATAACTAATACTTTATCAGAACAGATGTGAATTGCAAAGGAAGTTAACGTGTAACTTTCCAAAAGCTTTGATGGAAATCTGTCTGGAAACAGCCAGAGCTGAGCACAATAGCCACAGTGAATCTCTGCTTACTTCACTGAGGACTGGTGGAAGTGCCAGGTGCCAATAACATTATTCAAATCCACATGGATTTAAAATCAGATGTCTGGGTGTGATCAGTGCTTTCTGTCTGGAACCTAGGGAGATTGATGCAACTTTCCTTTGTCTAAAGCTGGCACAATCCAAGCCAGCTGTACTGGGATTATACTTCTAGGTAATGGAAACGTAATTTTCACAGGTGTGATGAATAGTGCTGACAATTTGCTTTAGTAAGCCTGAGGAGTTTAAAGCACGTAACTAATCCAAATTGTAGAATTTCTTTGGTTTACAATAATTGTAGATGTCAGGTTTGGTGGTGGCTGGATACTGTGCTGATGGGTCCTTCACAAGTGCTGAGAGATAGATAAAGTTGGGCTGAACTGATGTATTTCATATTTTGAGCAGCTGGATGAGCTCTGAATGCCATAGCCAAGTGATTAATTTCTGAATAGTGGTGAAAAGAGAGGGGGGTGCTTAAATAAATCAATGGTGGTTTTAATAAACTGGGAGCTTCTGGGTACTAAATCTGTCTGCATCTGATCTGAATTGCAATTACCTGTCAAAATTTCATCCATCATTGTAAGTTCTAGACAAACTTTCTGGCAGCAGATGTTTCAGGGAAGCTATTTCATGTTGGAAATAGATCGTTTGGTGTACAGCATTCCCAAGAACAAAAGCCAAAGCAGAAAATATTTCCCAAGTAACAGCAATAACTTCTGTGTCATACCTAAGCCGAGTTTCTTGGTGAATATAATTTGTAAATGTGGATTTCCAACATAAATCAGTCAATGAAACACTACTTGTAATTCAGCCCATCTCAAAGAGATGCAGTAATTCAATTGTGAAAGCAATGGTACTTCTAATAACTTTAAATTCAGCATTATTAAACCCCCTCTCTGAGGCTACAGCACCGGTGAGTGCCAAACAAACGTGGTGTGTTCCAGCAGCCAGGCTGTGAGGAGAGCTCTGAGATTGCCCAGAGAAATGTGTCACTCTCCCTCAGATCTGTGTTCAGCAGGTGTGGGGCCACCTGTGCAATCCACGTCTCTCTCACACCAAAACCCAGAAGGAACTGGGGGGAAAAAAGTGTTTGCCTGCCACTTAATATGGGTTCATTGACTTGCTGTCATGAGAGAAAGTGCTGAGTGTGGACTGTGGGAAGGATTTAAATTCAGAATACCTAAACTCCAGTTTTTCACTGACAGCTTTCCCGCCGTCAGGTACATGGCTGGTCCCTTCTGTGGCAAGAAGGCAACGTAATGAACATTTCTTTGCAGCCATCAGAAACATAATAATGTCGTATATAATGTCATATAACACTGCTATTGCTCATCTGAACGTGTACCTTGACAATGACCTCTGAAGACAGGCTGGACACATGATGAGAAGATTGCTAGCCCAGCCAAATAATATCCCAAAAGCTGTTCTACTGTCACCTCTATCAAAGCCCTCCATTCTCTTTGCCAATTATAATAGCAGAATCTATCACTCTTTTTAATTTTCATTATATTAGGAATTTACTTTGCACATTTTCTTCCTCTCTGTAGTACTTTAAAATCATGTTTCATTAAAATCTGTTCCTAGCATAATTGGGAGCAATTGAGTCATGAAGTAACTGCTGACAGATGGATCCGTTTATGTCTTAGCCGAGATGTGCTGGGCTTCTTATCTCGTCACCTGTGCCTGGTGTTTGAGGGTTGATCTTTTGTGTTGGTGGCTCAGAAAGCCCCGGCCTCATGAGCTGCACCGAGCGTGTCGTTCTGAGCTCTGGAGAGCCGATGGCTGCCAAATGTCTGTAGATCCTGGTGTGCCCCACTTCTCTCATTCATCACTGCACGGTGGCGCTGGGGGAACATTTTCTGCAGATATCAGAAAATATTTACATGTTGTATGTCCACTTTTCTCCTTTATTTCCCTAGTCTTTATTTCCTTCTATTATTGAGCTTGGAAGGGCTGTGGGTACTTTGTGCAAATCACTTCTGAGGCCTGTGACAAGAGATTGTGTCTCCTCCAAGAGGTTTTTACTGCCTCAGCACTGGCTCTCAGGGCCATCTGTCCATTCCCCTGTGCCAGAGGCACGGAGGAGAACCCAAGGACAGGAAATAAACGGTCAGCTGGTGTCCCAGGGTGCTGCAGGGGTGCACAGGTCCTTCCCTGGATCGTATGGGAGAGGTAACAGGTAGGGAGGGAATTATAATGAACCTTTAAAATGAGGATAAATAACTTTTACCTAATGCAGCAGAGAAGCTGGAGCTGGCAGAGGGAAAAGAAAAGAAGTGAATGGCACAGAAAATGATACTGGCAGGAAACTTCATAATGAGCAGAGGGAAAGATAATTTATATCAAAAGCTGGGCAGAGCAGGCACTGCAAGTGAAGGGTGTGAACCTAAACCCGACCCTTTCCTTGCTGTACCCTTATGAAAGGCTGCATTTCAGGAATATGAAAAGGCAAAATAACTTTCAGCCTTAGAAGTAGCTGGAGGAGCAGGTGCCTCGGGCTGAAGGTGGTGTGATCCCATCCCATTTGGCTGGGGGCTGCACCCAGTGTTTCATCCTGTGTTTCTCAGGATGCATGATGAAGCCTTGGGAGAGACCAGGGATTCATTGCTTTGGACGTTGCTTGCCCTGGGGAGCACAAGGTGTCAGCACCAGTCAAACAATGTCAAGCTTCACGATTGGAAGCAGATTGGTTGAAGCTGGAATTGTTCCTGATGGGTGTTCTTAATTTCATTTTCCTGTGGAAAGGTTATTGAAAAAGCTGTTCCAGGATCATGCATTCCGACAAGGTTAAAATTTAAACTTTTTCAAGGGGAAGATCACGTGTGTTTCAGGCCTAAATGCATAATTATTTTAATATTGCTAAGGCATCTGTGACCTCAGCACAGAAGTGTCGTGAGATGCAGTGGCAGAAGCCAGACAGGAGGAGGACAGGGGTAAAGCTTAAAACAGCCTCATTAAAATGCATTTTTCTCAGGTTGAGAAAATGATGAGAACCAGCCCTTGATCCATTTTCCTGAAAGCAGTGATGAAATGCTCTAGAGGCCAGTTTCATTCTTATTAATAGCTTTTTTATTAAGAAGGATGAAAACTGTCTAATGTGGTACCTATGAAGGAATGCAGTGTCATTTTCATTATGACCACGAACATTTATTAGTGGCATAAAATTACCCTGAGGCAGGAAAGTCTTCTACTATTGCATGCATACACCTGGTTCTTCCAGCTGCTGCTTCATATCCTGCTGTAATGAAATACCTCCTCGAGGTGCATCAAATAAACAAGTCAGAATACCACAGACCCAATACTATGATCATATTTGTGTCATTTTCCATTGTAAACTCTAAGCTTCCTTTCAGTAGAGACAGCAAATGAGTACTTGAGTCACTCCAAGGAATCACAGCCCCTCCACCTCCTTCGACTCTGTATTGATATCTGCAGAAAGCAATTTAATCCATCTTTTCTTCCCACCCCACGCAATGAAAAGACAAAAACCGTAGTTTGAATTACATTAGCCTTCAGGTCTTCCTAAAGGTAAATAATGTTGCCTGCAGGTTTACATTGGGGATTAAGTGTCTGCCTTCTGAATAACTCTGGAAATAAATTAAATGAAGGGAGGCACAGCCTTTAGCTCTTTTTCTGGGGCTCGTTTCAGATTGTGATTTTTACGCAGCACTTCTGTTTCACCTGTGTTTGAGCACAAAATAGAAAATGTTTTCAGAAAATATCTTCCCTTGCCCTTCCCTTTTCCATTCTCTTAATATAAACATGAACCTTTTTCTTGTTTTTTTTCAGCTCTCTCAGAATGGTGAGGCTGACGAGTGATATTTCACATGGACGTGGCTGCTTTGTGGCTCACCTTTGGGTTCTCAGCTCTCCATGAGAGATCCATCACCTCTTCTCTGGTGAGACACCAGATCCGGGCAGCACTCAGTGAGTGACTCCTGTAGCGCAGGATGGTCCCCTCCTACCTTGGGAAAATATTTCAAAGGTTACTTGTCAGTTCTGTGTTCAAGGTATAAATGTTCATTTCTAAGTGTAGAGGTCTGAAGATCCAGCTAACACATTTTCATTTTTCTTACACAGAGGACTGAATGAATACTTGCAAGAAAAAGCTGTATTTGTTTTAGGACGGTAGTACAGGTAGTACAGGTTCTGCTTTTAAAGCACTTTGGACCACTAGATCACCGTGTGGTCTTTCCAGGTCTCCAGACTTTGTCAGTGGAAAGGAAGGCACACTGTGAAGCAAGGAAATGCTTCCATCCATACTGCTTAACTACAGCAGGAACCCTTTTTTTTTGTTGTTGTTGTTTTTTTGGGTTTTTTTTTTGTTTGGTTTTTTGTTTGTTTGTTTGTTTGTTTACATCTGGGTTATTTTGTATTCCTGTGTCCTCTCCTGAAATCGGGAAGGCTAAGGACTGATTCCAAACATTTCAGTCCCAGTTGACTTTGACATGTCTTTTTTTTTTTTCATCTCTGGCTCTCCTTGGGTTTAAATGGTTGGTTTGAATTATCCCTGGTTTGCTTCACAGTATGACTAAGCAGGCTTTTAATATA
>JAVTVJ010001606.1:0-83179 GCA_034509425.1 Eopsaltria australis
AATTCATAACCTTGTAAAATTTGCTCTAGTGCCTGCCCGAATAAATTTGGATGTTGAAGGTTGGATCTGGTTCTTTTCCTCAGGAATTTTTCTCCCATGGGTTGCTAGGACACAAATGACTGGGTACTTAAGAGAAACAAAGCACAAGGCTGTAGCCTTTCTCCGTGGCAGGGTGGGGCAAAATTGCCCCTCATGGAAGCAGAGCCTGGTAACGCGAGATTTGGAGAGACTGAAAAGCAAGGGCAGGGGGGAGGTCACACTCTCTTGCTCGGGACCCTCGGAGCAGGACAGTCGGAGCTGCTTTCTGCTGAACCCACGGCCCCTGAGGAGCCAGCGCGGAGCTGCCGGTCTGTCTGCTGTGAGTCTCTGCCCTCTGCCCCATCCGGAGCCGACCTGCCTGCCACCAGCCCGCTCTGAGTTTTCTCCGCTACATTGTAGCAGGGTTTTTTCCCTGCACGTGGAGACCCCTTACCGTCCCAGCTCCCTGTGTCCGGGAATCCTGCTGCGGCACCGACACCAGCTGCCCCTCCCGAGGGTCTGTGGAGCAAGGGCTCTCCTCCATCCCTCCGTGCTTCGGGCAGTCGCCATTCGCCGTGTGCTACCTGAGCTCACGCCGGAGCGCCCCCTGCAGGCACCGGGGAATCACCGCACCCAGAGCGCCCCTGCAGGCTGTGACTGGAACTGCACCAAAGGGAAAAGTGCCTGAAGCCGAGCAGGCTGCCACTGGGTTTCTGGTTCTGTTTGTTGGTCAACGTTATAGTTGTTGTTATTTGTTATCCTTTGTTTTAGATAGTAGTACAGAACTGTTATTCCTATTCCCATATCTTTGCCTGAGAGCCTTTATAATAATTCGGAGGGAGAGGGGTTACAGTTTCCCATTCCAAGGGAGGCTCCTGCCTTCCTTAACAGACACCTGTCCTTCAAACCAGGACAGATTTTGGCACCCAACGGTGGGGCACGAGGGCATCGAGGGGAAGAAGGATAACAGTTCTTCAGTAACGCAGTTTTTGTGTGCTGGATATAAGAACCTCATTAGGTTGCACCATGTATTCTTGCTTATTCCGGTTCGTATGGCAAGTGGTCACAGCTGTTTCTCTCCCATTTGCAGCCCCATATCTAAACATGGGCCGTATAACTAAGGCTACAGTGGCTGTATACAGTTTGTGTTATGGGTCAATAAGGTGAGGAATTCATGGATTTTCAACTTCCTCTGGAAGTCAGGCATGTGGATTCACAGCTACCACACACTAATGACATGTTTTCAGGGTTACTTTAATAATGGTACCTACTGCGAGGAAGTGACACCAAAAGAAATGTTCTCACAACCCTTCACCCAGCTCTTTGGGCCTATCCCGCCAATCTTTGAGGGGTTCGAATCTTCTCTAAATGCTAATAATACCATACAGTGGCTGGTGTTGCTGATAGGCCTGCTCTATTTAGCATTCAGGGATAAAGGGGGTCTGACTTGGATAGCCACTCTGACATCTACCCCAGACAATAGGGATGGGGCCCCAGAACCTGACATTGCCCCAGAGACTAGGGATGCTGCCACAGAAACTGACCTGGCCCCGGAAACTAGGGATGCTGCCACAGAACCTGACACGGCCCCATGGCCCCAGAGACTAAGGATGCTGCCACAGAACCTGACACGGCCCCAGAGACTAGGGACGTAGCCACAGAACCTGACATTGCCCCAGACACTAGGGATGCTGCTACAGAGTCTGACCCGGCCCCACAACCCACCTCAGAAACAACCCACCCGGATTGGGTGGGAGTCCTGGTGAAAGAGATACGTGAGATGGGCCAAGTGCTGAAGGAATACACTTGCCCAGCTGGTGGGAAACCCTTCCCCTACCCCAAAGAGGGAGAGTCTAATGGGGCAGCAGAGGAACCCAGGGATGTTATAACCGCTCAGGCTCCAGTCAGATCAGAGGGGCAGCCACAGCCAGTAGCAGTTGCCCCTGTGGAAAAGAGGAAGACTAAGGTCAAACCAGAGCAGCCAGTGAGTAATGATGGGGAAGCAGGGCCCTCTCAACCAGTAGGGAGGCCAAGGATTGAAATCACTACTGAGTCCCTGGGGTATGACAGTCTCCGTAATCTACGAAAAGACATTGTGCGACGGGGTCGTGAGCCTTTTACAACCTGGTTACTTCGGGTCTGGGACCTTATGGGTATGGGCGTGCAGCTGGATAGTATTGAGGCAAGGCAGCTGGGACCCTTGTCCCAGGACTCAGGGGTTGATCAGGTATTCGGAAGAGATGACGGGCCCCTGTCTCTCTGGGAACGGCTTTTAATAAGTGTAAGAGAGAGGTTTGTCAACAGGGAGAGAATGCAGGAGTATCATCATAGAAGACCATGGAAGACTCTTGAGGAGGGAATCCAACAGCTGAGGGAGGTGGCAATATTGGAGGTACTCTTTGGGAGGGATGGACAACATGATAATGACCCCGACAAGGTCAAGTGTACAGGGCAAATGTTGTGGAATCTGGCAAAGCTAGGGCCCTCCCAATACACCATCTTCATTGCAACAATTAATGCTGATGACAACCGAGAGACAGTGGGCTCCATAGCCACCAAACTCAGGAATTATGATAGTATGATCAGTGGCCCAATGCAGGCTCAGGTCTCTGCTGTGGTCAAAGACCTCAGAGAGGAGATGAGAGGGAGGTGAGGGAGGAGATGAGGTTGATGAGTGCAGCACCAGTGCGAGTCACAAGCCCCAAAGTCAGAGCCCAGCGCCCCCCAGCCAGGGAGAGAGGGTACACCCCACGATCTGAGCTGTGGTTCTTCCTGTGTGATCACGGAGAAGACATGAGGAAGTGGGATAGGAAACCCACTGCTACCCTGGCAGCACGGGTACAGCAACTCAAGGAGAGAAATACTAACCGAGGCGGGGGGTCTACTAAAGTGAAGGTAGCCTCAGCCTCCCGTGACCGAGATGCCAGATATTACAGAAGAGAGGACGATCTCTTAGATCCCCTCGAGGGGACCTCTACCATGTACGCCCAAGAAAGAAATGACAACCAGAGCTAGAGGGGCCCTGCCTCTAGCCAGGAAGAGGCACGGGAAAACCGGGTCTTTTGGACAGTGTGGATCCGATGGCCTGGCACATCAGAACCACAAAAATATGAAGCGTTAGTTGATACTGGTGCGCAGTGTACCTTAATTCCATCGAGACATGTGAGGGCAGAACCTGTTTCTATTGCCGGGGTGACAGGGGGATCACAGCAATTAACTTTGTTGGAAGCCGAGGTGAGCCTGACCGGGAAGGAGTGGCAGAAACACCCCATTGTGACTGGTCCAGAGGCCCCATGTATTCTGGGCATAGACTTCCTCTGGAATGGCTACTACAAAGACCCAAAGAGACTCAGGTGGGCTTTCAGAATAGCGGCTGTGGAGGCAGAGGGCATCAGGCAACTGAACACCTTGCCTGGACTATCGGAAAATCCAAATGCAGTGGGACTCCTGAGAGTAAAAGAGCAACAAGTGCCAATTGCCACCTCGACAGTGCACCGCCGGCAGTACCGGACGAATCGAGACGCCGTGATCCCCATCCACAAAATGATCCGCGACCTAGAAAGCCAAGGAGTGGTTAGTAAAACCCACTCACCCTTCAACAGCCCCATCTGGCCTGTGCACAAGTCTGACGGGGAATGGAGATTGACTGTGGACTATCGTGGCCTGAATGAAGTGACTCCACCATTGAGTGCTGCCGTGCCAGACATGCTGGAGCTCCAGTACGAGCTGGAGTCCAAGGCAGCAAAATGGTATGCCACCATTGACATCGCCAATGCGTTCTTCTCCATCCCTCTGGCAGCGGAGTGCAGGCCTCAGTTCGCCTTCACCTGGAGGGGTGTGCAATATACCTGGAATCGGTTACCCCAGGGGTGGAGGCACAGCCCCACGATCTGCCATGGACTGATCCAGGCTGCACTGGAAAAGGGTGAGGCTCCAGAGCATCTCCAATACATCGATGACATCATTGTGTGGGGGAACACGGCAGCAGAAGTATTTGAGAAAGGAGAGAAGATCATCATGATCCTCCTGGAAGCCGGTTTTGCCATCAAGAAAAGCAAAGTCAAGGGACCTGCTCGAGAGATCCAGTTCTTGGGGGTAAAATGGCAAGATGGACGGCGCCAGATTCCCACGGAGGTCATCAATAAGATCACTGCGATGTCTCCGCCAACTAACAAAAAGGAAACGCAAGCTTTCCTAGGGGCCATAGGCTTTTGGAGGATGCACATTCCAGAGTACAGCCAGATTGTGAACCCTCTCTACCTGGTCACCCGCAAAAAGAACGATTTTCACTGGGGCCCTGAACAGCAGCAAACGTTTGCCCAGATCAAGCAGGAGATCGCTCATGCAGTAGCGCTTGGCCCAGTAAGGACGGGACCAGAGGTGAGGAATGTGCTTTACTCTGCAGCCAGGAACAAAGGCTTGTCCTGGAGCCTTTAGTAGAAGGTGCCTGGAGAGACTCGAGGCCGACCGCTGGGATTCTGGAGCCGGAGTTACAGAGGGTCCGAAGCCAACTACACCCCCACAGAGAAGGAAATCTTGGCTGCCTATGAAGGAGTTCAAGCCACCTCAGAGGTAATTGGCACTGAAGCACAACTCCTCCTGGCACCTCGACTACCAGTGCTGGGGTGGATGTTTAAAGGAAAGGCTCCCTCTACCCACCACGCCACCGATGCCACATGGAGTAAGTGGATCGCACTTATCACACAGCGCGCCCGCATTGGAAATCCGAACCGCCCTGGGATCCTAGAAATAATTACGAACTAGCCAGAAGGTGAGAGTTTTGGTCTCACTGATGAAGAGGAGCAAGAACAAGTGACCCGGGCTGAGGAGGCTCCACCATATAATCAACTGCTAGATGAAGAAAAGTGCTACGCCCTTTTCACTGATGGTTCCTGTCGCATCATAGGGATGAACCGGAAGTGGAAAGCAGCTGTGTGGAGCCCCACACGACAAGTTGCAGAAGCCACTGAAGGAGAAGGTGGGTCGAGCCAATTTGCTGAACTCAAAGCTGTTCAGCTGGCCCTGGACATTGCTGAGAGAGAGAAGTGGCCAAAGCTCTATCTCTACACCGATTCGTGGATGGTAGCCAATGCTCTATGGGGTTGGCTGGAAAGGTGGAAAAAGGCCAACTGGCAGCGTAGAGGAAAGCCAATCTGGGCAGCTGATGAATGGAAAGACATTGCCACTCGGGTAGAGAAGCTACCCGTAAAGGTCCGCCATGTAGACGCCCATGTCCCTAAGAGCCGAGCTAACGAAGAACACCAGAACAACAAGCAGGTAGATCACGCCGCAAAGATAGAGGTGGCACAGATAGATTTAGACTGGCAACACAAAGGGGAGTTGTTCCTAGCCCGATGGGCCCATGATGCCTCAGGCCACCAAGGCAGAGATGCCACCTATAAGTGGGCATGAGACCGAGGGGTGGACCTAACCATGGACAGTATCTCCCAGGTGATCCATGATTGTGAGACGTGCGCCGCGATCAAACAGGCCAAGCGGGTAAAGCCTCTATGGTATAGTGGACGGTGGTCCAAATACAAGTATGGAGAGGCTTGGCAGATTGATTACATCACACTGCCCCAGACCCGCCAAGGCAAGCGCTACGTTCTCACAATGGTGGAAGCCACCACAGGATGGCTGGAGACCTACCCTGTGCCTCATGCCACTGCCCGGAACACCATCCTGAGCCTCGAAAAATAGGTTCTTTAGAGACATAGTACCCCAGAGAGAATTGAATCCGACAATGAGACTCACTTCAAAAATAGCCTTATAAACACCTGGGCTAGGGAACATGGCATCGAGTGGGTGTACCATATCCCTTATCATGCACCAGCAGCTGAGAAAGTTGAACAGTACAATGGCCTGCTCAAAACCACCTTGAAAGCACTGGGTGGGGGGACGTTCAAGAACTGAGAGACTAATTTGGCAAAGGCCACATGGTTAGTGAACACCCGAGGTTCCTCCAGCCGGGCCGGGCCTGCCCACTCTGACCCCTTGCGAACAACAGATGGAGATAAAGTTCCAGTAGTACACATGAGAGGTATGCTGGGAAAGACTGTTTGGGTAAACTCTGCCTCAAGTAAAGACAATCCCATCCGGGGGGTTGTCTTTGCTCAGGGACCAGGCTGCACCTGGTGGGTGATGCAAAGGGATGGAGAGACCCGATGCATACCTCAAGGAGATCTTGTTTTAGGGTGAACTACTTATGACACTGTGCTTGTATCTGTATCTGCATGTATGTATATACCTCGAAAGTTTAAATTTGATGTAAGGTGTTTGCATGGGAAAAAAATTCGGGGTGGAGAATGTTGAAGGTTGGATCTAGTTCTTTTCCTCAGGAATTTTTCTCCCATGGGTTGCTAAGACACAAATGACTGGGTACTTAAGAGAAACAAAGCACAAGGCTAGAGCCTTTCTCCGTGGCAGGGTGGGGCAAAATTGCCCCTCACAGGAAGCAGGGCTGACAACGCGAGATTTGGAGAGACTGAAAAGCAAGGGCAGGGGGGAGGTCACGCCCTCTTGCTCGGGACCCTCGGAGCAGGACGGTCAGAGCTGCTGTCTGCTGAACCCACGGCCCCTGAGAAGCCAGCGCGGAGCTGCCGGTCTGTCTGCTGTGAGTCTCTGCCCTCTGCCCCATCCGGAGCCGACCTGCCTGCCACCAGCCCGCTCCGAGTTTCTCCGCTACATTGTAGCGGGGTTTTTCCCTGCACGTGGAGACCCCTTACCGTCCCAGCTCCCTGTGTCCGGGAATCCTGCTGTGGCACCGACACCAGCTGCCCCTCCCGAGGGTCTGTGGAGCAAGGGCTCTCCTCCATCCCTCCGTGCCTCGGGCAGTCGCCATTCGCCGTGTGCTACCTGAGCTCACGCCGGAGCGCCCCCTGCAGCACCGGGGAATCACCGCACCCAGAGCGCCCCTGCAGGCTGTGACTGGAACTGCACCAAAGGGAAAAGTGCCTGAAGCCGAGCAGGCTGCCACTGGGTTTCTGGTTCTGTTTGTTGGTTAACGTTATAGTTGTTATTTGTTATCCTTGTTTTAGATAGTAGTAAAGAACTGTTATTCCTATTTCCATATCTTTGCCTGAGAGCCTCTTGATTTCAAATTTATAATAATTCGGAGGGAGAGGGGTTACAGTTTCCCATTCCAAGGGAGGCTCCTGCCTTCCTTAACAGACACCTGTCCTTCAAACCAAGACACTTTCCTTCTTTACAATGGCTTCCAGCTTCTCTTGTTTGTTAGTACTCTTGCTTTGTGCATTAGTGTACGTGCACTTCAGCTGGGTTGTTGACCTCACCCCTGACTCTGCCTTACCACCCTTGGGCTCATCTCTGGAGAACCTGGCTTCATCCCCTTCACCCTTCAAAACTAGTTTAAAGCCATCACAATCAGCCCTGCCAGCTCATAGGCTAGAATCCTTTTGCCCTTGTTAGACAGATGGAGCTGATCTGACTCTAGCAGGCCTGGTGCTGTAAAAGTTACCCCATGACCCTGTACTGGCTATTGGTATCCTGCTTCTTCTTGTTATTACTCCACAGCTGTAGTCTTTTTAGTATCTTTTTTTTTTTTCTGAGTAGAGACTTTGCAATGCATAGACTGAATCTTCTGTATCTCCTGGTTTCTGCAAAATATCCTTGTTGCCCATAAATTCTAAATTCCAGATGTCCAACCTCAAAAATACACCTTTGTCTCCCAGGCGTTGTTCAGTGTATCAGTTACTTTATCAGAAATGAAAGTTTCAGAAATTTTCCCAAGCTGTGTTCCCAGAAAAGCAGCTTACAACCATTTTGCTAAATGCTGGCTTAAAGGGATTTAAGGCTAACACACTACTTATGATTACCATAGTGGTTATGATGAATGTAAAACATTAGTTAAATCTATTATTTTAAAATTAGGAAAAGGTTTCATTATTTCCAGTATTGTGAGGGGAGCTCCTGTGGATAATGTTCACCCCAGTACAAAAACAAGGAAAAACTGGGACAAACAAACCCCTCCAGAGCTCGGTTCTCCCACTGAGGGACTGCAGCCACTGTGCTGGGTGTCAGTTTAACTTAATTAAACTTAGCAGCACCTTAAACTGGACAACATTTAATTTTACTCAACTTCTAACTTCAGTTAAACAATTTAGCAAATGATTCCTGTAGGATTTACTGTACCACAGCAGTAACTGACTCACAGTTACTGACCTAAAGTACTTAAGAATCCAGGAGACCAGCATTTCTCCCACATTTCCTAATGCACATTCATATGGACACAGGGAGCTCGTTTTGGAGAGGACCTTGCTGCTTTTTGCCAGTTTTCAGGGGTTAGAAATAGGTATTGGTGATCCCCCGCACTCATTTTGGGTGGTTGGGGAGACCCCATGGCTCCACTGATGGCTGATGGGGGGTTATAACCCCTAATCTTCAGGAATTATAAATTGCTTGTGAGGGTCCCACGTTTTATGGACGGGGAGTGCCCCCTTTCTCCAAAACGGCCCTTGGCCAATCAGAGCACCGAGGTGATAACACACACTGTGCACAGGAGCTTTCAAAGACGCTTAACCAATCAGAGCTCGGTTTCATGGTGACTCGTCAGATTCCAGGGAGACACGTAGAGCCCAGAGCCCCCCAAAAATTTCCAACCACTCAGAGCTTTTCTCGCTGGTGACTCTCCAAGTGTCAGGCAGACCCGCAGCGCCCGACGCTCCCCAGCCGGACTTCACCTGCGTCCCGCCCTCGCCCCCAGCGTCCCCCGGAGCGGAATTTGGGGAGGTGGAGGTGGGGAGCGCCCAGGCCGAGCCCCCGCGCTGTCCCGGCGGGGCCGAGTGCGGGGGGAGCCCCGCGGGGCCCGGCCCTGCCCGGGCACGGCTGATGCCGCCCGCCCGCGCTCCGCTCTGCTCCGGACTGCTGCTCCCAGTGCCGGCGGCGCGGGGCCGCTTTGGGGCCGCTTTGGGGACCTCTCAGGGCACAGCGCGGCTGCTTTGGGGCTGTGGGCACCGCCTGGCGCTGGGGATGGGGCGTGGGGGAGCCGCTGGAGCCGTACTGGTGACACTGGTGGTGCTGGGAGACCGCGGGGGGAGGTGGGGGCATGGGTAGGGAAGCGAGGAGAGGGAAGGGCAGGACTTGGGACATCAAATTTAGCGAAAGGGGGGATGGGACGCCCAAAATGAACGGCGGGGGGGGAGGGGGGGGCTGAGACCCCCAAAAGACAATCACGGGTGAGGGGGATTGAGGACAGGGGGAATGATGGGAAGGGGAAGAAGAGGTGGGAAAAGACGGGGCTGGCATCCCCTGATACCGAAATTGGCCGGAATAAACTTTCTAACACGATTTGAACCATCAGAAAGCAGGCAATCTTCATCTCTGCAGAGCACAGAGAAGGATATTTCTTCATTCTCTCTGTGTCGTGAGACTTCACAACAAGGCATTCATTCCATCATGACAATACATATTCATTAGAACATGTTTCTTATCGAATGCATAGACACCACTTTCCTAGAGCTATTTTGCATGCCTCCTCCTCCTGGAAGGCCTTGGTATGGTCCTGGAGGGTTGGCTAAAGAGGTCTCTGGTGGTCCTATTCACTGAATGCTTCGGTGTAAAAGATGACCTTCCCTTGAACTTTTTCTGTGAGCATACGCTATTGCTCCTTTGTTACATGACTTGCAAAAGAGCCCCACTGCAGTCCTTTCCATCTGTTTCTCCGCTGGCTCTACTTACGTTTATCATCCTGTGTAAATACTTTAGCGCTGTTTTATCTTATTTGCTAGTTAGTCTTTAAGCTCTATTTCGCAACTTTAGGGGAATTGAGAATTTCTGTTCTCTACGTTATTTATCAGGACCACTCCACGGCACAGCCCAGCTGCTTTGGGGTGTCAGCACCTGCCCGGTGGTGGGGATGGGGCGTGTGGGGGGAGCTGGGTGCCGTACTGGTTGATGCTGGGAGCCTGCCCGTCCGTGGGGTGAGCAAGGGGCATGGGGTGGGGGAGGAGAGCTTGGGACTCCAAACTGAGAGAAAGGGGAGGTGGGATGCCCCTAATGGACAGGGTGGGGCTGGGACTCGCAAAATCAAGCACAGAGGAGCGGGGTTGAGGATTGGGGGGATGATGGGAAAGGAAGGAAGGAAAAGACGGGGCTAGGATCCCCGAACAGAACAGGAGGGGGATACACAAATTGAGTTGGGAAGGGTCTGTGGGCTGGGGGAAACGATGGAAAAAGAGGCAAAGAGGGAGGGAAAAGGTGAAGTTGGGATGGAAAAAGGGCAGTTCCGTGGGTGTCCACCCTTATCCCCCAGCACGTAAGCCCTGGAGCGAGTCCCTGGGGCTCGGGGGGGGAGGTGAGGGGGCAGATTCGCACAGAGGGGATCTCCCCCCCTGCGTCTGTCCCCAGTGGGGTTCCTCCCACCCATCAGCTGGTGCTGCCGTGGCTGTGGGGCAGAGGGGTGGGAAAGAACCGGGGGGAAGAGGAGTGAGAGAGAAGGAGGAGGAGCAGAAAGAGGAGGAGCATGAGAAGGAGTGAGAGAGAAGCGGGAGGGACACCGCTCGCTGTGTCTTCTGCCCCCACGGCACCGGGATCATCGTACTCCCTGCATCCCTCAGGTGACTGGGGAGGAGGAGTTTGCCCCAAATATACTGCGGGGTCTCTGGCAGGAATTTTATGGAGGGGTGTTTGGAGCTCGCGGATTCTGGAATCGAGCCCCAAAGATCGTTGCATTTCCCTGGGAGGTTTCGTTGGGCAGACGGGGGTGTGTTTGGAACTTGCAAAACTCCAGAGATGGGCCTCGAATGCCCCTTGTGGGGACATTGAGGGGGGGGAAGGGGGTCCATGTAGCGATCGCCCAGTGCTGGCAGGGCAGGACATCAGTTCTGGGGATCCCCAGGAGAGTCAGGGGAGCGTTACATGGGACCCCCGGAGTGGGAAAAGTGGAGAGGGTTGATACCGGAGTTGGAGGACCCCTGGCAGCCTGGAGGGGTGCGGGAACACAGAAATGAGGGAGAGCCAGGACCCCTGACCCTGAAAGGGGTGGCAGGAAGAGGGAGGAGCCCCAAGTGCCTGGAGTGAGGGGAGTTTGAAGAGGGCGACCCTGGGGCAACCCGGGGGCTGAAACAGAATCAGGGGAAAAGGAACCCCTGAACCCCCAGCACCCCTAAGCAGGACTCCAACGAGGGGAGATTACCAGGATCCATGGGGACCCCAGAACTCCAAAGTGGGGAGAACAGCAAGGGGGAACTCCTGGGAAGGATTTTTTATACTAACCCAGGAGGATGTGGAGCAGCATGGAGTGACCATAACCCCCATCCTGTTCTCTTGCACCACTAGGAGGGAACTGGGGATAAAATGAAGCCTGGGAAGAAGGGAGGGGTGGGGGGGAATGAGTTTTACTACAATTTGTTTTAATTCTCATTCTCTTGCTGTGATTTGACTGGACATAAATTCAAATAATTCTCCCCAAGGTCTCTTGTGCCCATGGCAGCGGCAGGTGAGTGCCCTCTCCCTGCCCTGATCCAAACAGGAGCCTTTCCTTTGGTGTTCTCTGCCCTGCCAGAGCGGCTTTGGTGGCACCAGGCGCCCGGCCAGGCTCAAACCATTACATGTCACACATTGGGAATGTTAAACATAAAGCTTAAAGCAAACAACAGTTTCTGGAGGGTATTCTCCACCCCTTTGCCTTTCCTGGGAGCCATAGGGCAACACGCCAGGCACAACAGCCCAAACTGCTGGAGCACTGTTCTCAGACTGTGACTGTGAACTCTTCGCCCTCATTCCCAGTGTGTGATGGTACTTAAACAGCCTCAGGAATCTGTTTTCAGTCTCCATGAACTCGTACTTACACAGCTCCAGGGATTTGGTTCAGTCTCCATGAGCTCGGCTGTGAGGGTGAGCTCTGGAAAAGCAGCTTCTCTGTAAAATTCAGGACTGGTTGAGTGGGCACCAGCTAGAGTGATGCCAGGGATGGAATGGAGCTGAATACCCAGATCATGGCCTCATCTTTGGGGGGGGGGGTTGAAATAACCAATTGATGAAATAAAAGCAGCAAATTAAAGAGAGATGGGAATAAAATGCAGAACTCACTACTTTTCAGCTTGTTTTATTGAAGCTTTTGCCACTATGGGGTTGGTTTGAGTGTCTGGATGTGCTTTTTAGGCGAGTTCTAGGTTTTGTTGCCTTGTAAGCACTTTTCAGTGATTTTATTGGGTTTTTTTCCAGCTCCTGCAGCAATACCTTTGTGGTGGGTTGGTATTTGGGGGCCCTCAGACCCCTTGATGCAGCCTCAGGTGAGCAAAGCCACCCTGAGCAGACACAGGTGTGTCCCTGCACTGCTGCAGGGGAGAGATCCCTCCCCCAACCCCAGCACCACTTCTGCCCTCCCCAGCTCTACTCTCTCCTCCCCCTCTGCAGGTGTGAGGGAGGAGAGGGAGAACCTGCATAATTCTTCTGCTTCCAAGCCCAGAGACAGTTTATTTAAACTCTCGTTTTGGAAGGGAGTTGGAGCCTTTCCTTGGAGCAGAGGACGTGCCCAGGAGTGGGAAATGGCTCTGTATGGGGAAGGCTGATAGGTTCCTTCACCCCTAAATCATCCATGGCATTTGTGGCCTGTAGGTGAAGGGGCCAGAAGTGCCCGTGGGAGGGGGCTTGTGAGCCGGTGCCTCCCTGCTCTGCAAAATTTCCTGAAGCAGCTGCTTTGATCCAAAACAAGTGTGTGAGCGGGTGGGAGTCAAGAAATCTGGGAGGAAACAAGGGGAAAAGCTTGGAGGGAGAGAAATTTCTGTGCCTCCATCCCCTTCTCCCACCTCTTCCTCTCCCACCAGTTTTTCACCCCCAAATGCCCAAGCTGTAACCTGGAGTAAGAGGAGCTGGGGGGTTGGAGAGAGTAACAAAACACCACATCAATTAAACCTTATTCAAAATTCAAGCGTTCGGAGGGGGAACACACCTTTGCAGACACTGGCAGGGGGTTCTCATGTGGAAAATATCTACCTGGGGGAAGTACCAGACGCAGGAGCTGGTAATAATTTTATTTACTGTGATGACAAAAACATCTGCTGGGCATTGATGTGAGGGATTTATATAGCTGCAATAAATACAGAAACACGTTTCAGTTCCCAGTGACTTCACAGCAGCATCCACAGGTATTTCCATTCTGTGCCAGTTGACCCTTGTTCTCCTTCTTTGATATTTTTTTCCTTATAAATATTCAGCAAATTGCTTCTGTGGGATCAGCTCTGCTCTGCTGAGGAGCGCTGTGGCTACCCAGGAGGTAGGGAGGATTATCAGCTTTTTGTGTTTTTATTTTAGGACCACAGGAGCATCCTGGCAAAGCCCCAGGAGGGAGCTGGACCTGGTTGGGCCCCGTGAGCTTGGGGTGTTGTTCAAGATCACCTCGTGGCAGGAGGAGCTGAGGGACACTCTTGTCCCTGGAGGGTGCCTCTCTCCCCTCTGTGGCCCCCGGGATGGCAGAAGCCCCTTGTGAAGAAGGTACAGAGGCACCATCCCCTGCCCCAGGGTCTTACAAGCTGCCCAGTGCAGGGTGGGGAATCAGGGTTGGCTCAAGTGGGGCCATCCAGCACCTTCTGGGGTGGCCTGGGGTGGAGGCTGGGGCTGAAAACCCCTCTGGACTTGTGCAAGTCCTTGAGACAACACCTTCCGAGGGCACCCAGAGCCAGCAGGAATTGGCTGAGGTTGAAGCAGAGTTGAAAAATCCAAGCAAGTCCTGGTTTTTTGAAAGCTGAAATTGTGTTTTCCTTCCTGCCGCAAATGTAAACCTGGCAAAGGAACAATGGTACCTGACTGTCCTAGGAGGAAAATACCCCAAATCGGGCCTTTCCCACTCCCCACTTCCCAGTGTGAGCAGGAATTCGCTTTGTTTGCATAGGTGGAGATTCGGCTGCTGTGATGGAGCTGCTGCAGCAGAGAGCTGAGGGAAGGACCAGTAAGCCCAAGTTTGGTTGTGGGGATGTTGTTTCAGGATGTGGCTCAGCGTGTTGGGGAAAACTAAAATGGTCAAAGGAGCTGGGGGAGGGGGGGCTAAGAAATGTCAAGGTGTTTGCAAGCTGAGGGTCTGGCGGATGGTGCCCATTCCATTGTGGAGGGGGCCACAGCGGATGCAGGGAGCTTGGGCAGCCTCAAAAATCCTTGAAAGCCGATGATAGCACCGGGATGCCCCCCGGACTGAGCTGGTACCCCACTGGGAGCCTCCAGTGTGTTTTGGGGCTGTGTTGGAAGGTGTTGAAGGCACCCATGGGGGAAATGTGAGAGCCAGGAGAAAATGGGGTGCTTTTCATGCCCTTCCCACGTGGTTTCTCCCGAGATTACAGCCTCAGGTGCACCAAAGACAGAAAGGTGACCATTGCGGTCACTGTGCTCGCCGTGGTGCTGCTTCTCACCGTCACCATCATCGCACTGGCAGGTGAGTGGCTGAGTATGCAAGAACCACCCAAAAGTCTCCTCCCTGGAGAAACCCCCCACCGTGAATCACTGGGGCACGTTGTGCTTGCTCTCAGCAAAGAAACACCCACCCTGCACCGCCGCTCCTGCCCTGCCCAGCTGCCTGGAGAGTGGGATTGGCTTCGGGAACAAGTGCTTTTACTTCCTGGAGGAGGAAGTGGACTGGGAAGGGAGTCAGCACTCCTGCCTCTCCCACCAAGCCCACCTGGCCACCATCGACACCAGGGAGGAGCTGGTAAGAGAAACCCCTGAGGAGGCGGAATGGAACAGCCTTTGGGGAGCAGATTTGGGAATTGCCTGAAGGGAGTGGTATGGAGGTAGCTGTGATCCTTGCTTTCCCCACCTCCAGCATTTCCTCCTGCGCTATGGGAACTTCATGGAGTACTGGGTTGGTCTCCGGAGGGAAGGTTCTGGACCTTGGAAATGGCTCAATGGTTCCCTCTTCAATGCCCTGTACGTCCCATCTTCTGGAGAACAAAACCATGGCCTGGGCTGAGCTGGGGTGGGGGCTGGACGCACAAGGCACAAGTAGATATAAATCTGATAAGGTGGGAGCAATCTAATGCTACTTTTCCTGGTTGTGCCAAAGCATTCAGGCACAAACCATGGATTTGTGGGATGCAGATGCTGATGGGGCTTGGGGATGAATCCCCTGGGACCAAGAACATGAAAATATTCCCTCTGTTGAGGAGTAAAAGGTAGTTTGGGTTCTGCATGGGGATTTTGCTGGGGAGGTTGGTCCCTGCTCCTGCAACACTGTTAATCTCTCTGGTAATGGGACTCCCTCCCATCTCAGCTGTGTCCCGTGAACTTTTGCTTTGCTGTTGATCCAGGTTTGACATCCAGGGCAATGGCCACTGCGCGTACACAAACTCCCACAGGATCAGCAGCGACAGGTGCTCGGAGACAAAATTCTCCATCTGCAGCCACCTGCAGAGACACCCCAGCCAAGTTCAGAAGGATCCAGAAATCCTGAGTTCCACCTGAAACCTTCCTCTTAGCAGAGATCCACCACCAGCTACTGTTAACCCCACACAATGTGATACTGAGTCTCCGTTGTATTTGTTTAAATTTTAGCTGGAAAACAACTCGCAGGTTGGGATGAGACTGTTTGCTGAAACCGTCAGTTGAGATAAGTCCATTTTCTAAAGTGAAAGCCAATGATTGTGCAAAAAGAAAAAAATCAATCAAAACCTCCACTCCTGTCCATGGATGCAGGTGAGGAAGAGGCAAACTGGGAAGGAGTTGCACAGGAGAAGTCTGTGGAGGACTGATCCTATGGAAGGGGTCCCATCCTGGAGCAGGATGCTCCTCTCCCGGTTGGGGAAGCAGCAGTATGAAATGGCCATAACCCCCCTCCCACTCTCCCTGTGGTGGGGAGAAGGGTGGGAATTGGGGATAAAGTGAAGCCTGGAAAGGAGGGAGGGGTGGAGTTTCATTAGGATTATTTTTGCTCATCATTTTGCCTTTTCTGGGACCCCGAGGGCAACAGCCCAAACTGCTGGAGAACAGTGGCCTGTCCGTTCCATGTTCCCTGTCTCTCCCATGTCCCTCTGCTCTGTGGGGCTGGGGGCAGCAGTGAGACCCAGGGCAACCCTGGAGGGGAACAGCCCTGAGCCCCAGCTGAGCCAGTTCCCCCCAGTTCCACACAGAGAGGGCCCAGGTCAGTCCCAGTATGGGCCCTGTGGCTCCAAGTCACTCCCACTATGATCCCAGTCACTCCCACTATGATGCCACTGTGATCCCAGCATGGTCCCAGGGGTTCTCATTCACCCCTAAAATGGTTCCAGTCACCTCCAGTACAATTACTCCCACTATGGCTCCAGTCCTTCCCAGTGTGATTCCCGTACGAACCCAGTCACTCTCAGTATGATGCCATTTGTTCCCAGCATGGTCCCAGTTGCTCCAAATAACCCAGTATGCTTCCAGTCACTCCCGGATACTCCCAGTATCATTCCAGTAACTTCCTTTATGGTTCCTCTATGATCTCAGCCACTCCCAGTCTCTCCCAGTATATGCCAGTTGCCCCAGTGTGTCTTCACTCCCTTCAGTTGCTCTCAGCAGATTGCAGCATGATTCCAGTTGCTCCTAGCCACTCCCAGTCACCTCCAGCACGATTGTGTCTTGAGTGTAAAAATACTGCAGTTTGAAACTTAGACCTGAAGTATTTCCAGCAGAAGTTATAATGCATTATGCTACAGCATCTTCTCCTAGAGGATGTGCAGCATCACAAGGACTTCACCAGTGTGGCTCTGGGTGCTTGGAGCTTTGTGCTCTGCCACTCTGGGATGTCACGAAACAGGACCTCCCCTGCCACCAGCCCCGTCACCCTCTGCCACCACGGCTCCTTGGATCCTGTGTCCCCAAAGCAGACACGAAGGGTTTCTGCTGCTCCTCCCTTTGCAGAAACCCACTGAAAGCTGGGACTTTTCCAAACTCTTTTATCTCCATTGTTCCTTATTCCTAAAGAACCACCACCCCCTTCTGATGAGCATGGCAAGTTCCAGGGATGGCAACCAGCTTCCCTTCCTGCCGGGAAATCCTGAAACTGCTTCTAAATGCTGCTCCTTTGAGCTCTTGGACAGCTGTTCTGTGCACAGAGCTGGGACAAAAATCCCCTGGCCAGGGGCTCATCAGGGAAGTGCTGCTGGAGTTAGAGGTGTATAGGCAACCTCTATCCATCATAGATTTTTCACAGATCCCTACATGGGATGTACAGAGATAGAAAGGAAGGAGAGTGCAAGCACCATGTGTGACACTTTATCTCTCTCTGTTTGTTCCCTATCCCTGGATGCAGAGACATCCCAGAGCCCCTGGCACAGACAGACCCTTCTGTCCCTGGATGCAGAGACATCCCAGAGCCCCTGGCACAGACAGACCCTTCTGTCCCTGGATGCAGAGACATCCCAGAGCCCCTGGCACAGACAGACCCTTCTGTCCCTGGATGCAGAGACATCCCAGAGCCCCTGGCACAGACAGACCCTTCTGTCCCTGGATGAGGGACTGCAGTGGGGGTGGGTGGGCAATGAGTCCCAGACAGGGCCGAGGTCTGGGTCCAGCCCTGCCAGGCCCTGCCAAGGCTCAGTGCCAGCTCCTCTGGGATGGGAAAGCCCTTGAACCTTGCCCTGCCTAGAGGGGCAGTGCTGGCCTGACAGCACAGGTTGTTCTCCCCACAAGGTGCAGGAGGTGAGAACACAGCCCTTCCAAACACTGCCTGCAGCCACAGCTCTGGGTGCTCCCGAGGGACCTCAGCTCTGGCAGCTGCTCTGGGACCATCCTCTGCCCCAGGCTGCCGGGGAGGCAGTGGGAGCCGGGCTGGGCTCTGCCCTGGGGCCATCCTGCAGGGCGAGCTGCACACAGGCAGGATGTAATTCACACAAACAACCAAGCCAGGGGTGCAGGGCATCTGCTCCAGCTCGGCCCGCACTGCTGAGTGCTGGGCTCTGGGGCTGGAGCTCCCCGCAGTGGGGACGGCACTGGTGGACCACAGGAGACAAATCAGTTTCACCTGAGCCTCACTGAGGTGGGGTGGGCTGGGAAGAGTGGGGAGGGTCCGGGGCAGTCACAGAGCTCATCCTGCTGGAGGGACAAGGAAAAGGCAGTGGGAACACAGCAGTGAGGAGAGCTGAGGGCTGCAGAGCAGCTCTGAATGCCACTGTCACCTCTCACAGCCCCCCTGAGACACTGCTGTGCAGCCAGGGACCAGCGGAGGGGAGTAGCCCAAGCCCTTCCTCTCCTGCAAACCAAACGAGCTGATGCATGGCTTTTGGAGTCCCACCTCTGCTCTCCCCGTGGAAGTTTGTTTTGGTCAGGCTGTCTGCCCCTGGCACAGGGCACAGCAGGTGCTCTTGGCAGGGTCAGGACCTGACTCCCATTTCATTACATCCCCATGAGCCCTGCCAAAATGCACCTTGGCAGGCGACTGAAGAATCTGTTGCTTCTGCCCCAGCAAAGGGGGGAACCTTTGGTGCCCAGATCGAGGAGCATCCCCCTGGCTGTGGACTCATCTGCAAATTGGGTGTGGAGCCTGGCTTTGAAGAAGATGCCAGAACTGAAGTCAATCTTCAGCTTGCCAATGGGCAGCTCAAGGGAGAGATTGTCATCCTTGAGGTTGTCTTTGGTGTCTCCAGTAGCAGCATCACCTGGTGCAGCTTCTCCAGAGGCTCCTTGTCCTTCCTTGGGGGTCAGACCAGGCTGTCAGTGCTCTGCCCAGGGCCCCAGCTGTCAACTGGATGAGCAGAAAATGGGTTGGATGGTGCCCAAAAGTGCTTCACAGACCAGGTCTCCAGGTCATCTCCAGCACAAGAGCTGCATGTTCCCTTCTGATGATCCCTGCTCAGAGCCACAGTCTGGTTTCCTTTGCCACTAATTGCCAAGAGATGTGTGGAGCTGTTACCTGCCAGGCCTCTGGATCAGACTGTGCACGTGGATCTCTCCCATCTTCTAGGGTAGATGAACGCCCTGCACCCAAGCATCATTGAAGAGCTCTTCTAAGGAGGGCCTGTCCAAGGGTTCCATGGACAAACACCTCTTAGTAACATCTTGGCACTCTGGGGAGAGAAACCAGAAACCACCAGTCAGCTGGAGAAGGATCCTGTCCTCTTTGCCACCCCGTTCCCATGCCCAGGTCATGCTGGGTGTGCCCAGAGCTGGGCCTAAACTTCCCCATGGAGTCTCTCTTTGGAGGAGAGCAGGAGAGCAGGACATGCCCCCTCCTCAGCAGCTGCCAGAGCAGGATGCTGACGAGCCCGCTGCTGTCTCCCAACACTGGTATTCCCCCCACGCCCAGAGATGAGGATCCACCTTCAGAGAGCTGTCACAGGAGCAAGATCCACCCCCAGATGATCTCCTGGCCCCTCCTGAGCGGGTGCTTCCCCATCACCAGGTGGTGCAGCAGGAGGCTCAGGGACCAGATCGTGGCTGCCTCGCTGTGGTAGCATTGGTGGTGGATCCACTCTGGTGGGCTGTAGGACAGGGTTCCTATGGAATACAGACAGAGCTCATCAGGGGGATGCTGCTGCTCCCAGAGCCTGGCCCCAGCATCCCTGGGCATGTGGGGGCTGCACCAGTGGCACACAGGGTGACCCGCTGCCCTCTGGCCTGCACCTGGGACTTGTGTACAAACTCGGGGCTGGAAAATAAGCCACTGGTGTTGGAAGAGGGCAGCAGAAGCTCTGGAAAGGCCCAACCATGACATGCAAAAGAAAAACCCACCTGGTGGTGGAGTAAAACCACTCTCCTCCCTGCCTGCATTGCCCCGCAAAAACATTAATAAGCCAAAGCAAACAAGGACAGTGGAGCAATCCAAGCCCTTCCTGACCTGCACACCAAACTGGCTGATGCACGGGGTCTGGCCCCCCTCTCTGCTACCCCCATGGGGGTTTGTGTCGGGCTGGCTGCCCCAGCTCCAGCCCCAGCCCAGGGCAGAGTGGCTGCTGAAGCCTGTGGGCAGGGCTGGGAGCTGGCCCCCTCACACCTCCACCCAAAAGCAGCTTGGCTGAAGAATTAATCCTATCCCAGCAGCAAGAGGGGGAAGCCCCAGTGCTACACCCAGGCTGGGCCAGGAGATGCCCAGGAGCATCCCCTGGGAGGGCCCACCTGCATACTGGGTGTAGGCTGTGTCTTGCAGGGAGGTGGCACAGCCAAAGTCGAGGAGTTTCAGCTGCCCGGTGGCCAGGATGTTCTGGGGTTTGATGTCCCTGTGCAGGACCCCGCAGCTGGTGCAGTGCCACACGGCCTCCAGCACCTGGCGGAAGAGCTCCCGCGCCACCTCCTCGGCCAGGAACCTCCGCTCCGCCAGGAAACCCGAGAGGTCCTGACAGCGCTCCGGACCCTCCAGCACCAACACGAACCTGTTGGGAAGCTCAAGCCACTCCAGGAGCCGGATGACATCAGCACAGAGGACACCTTGGCCAGCAGCACGATCTCCAGTGGTGCGCTGGTGCCGTCGGGCTGCGGGAGGAGCACGATGCCGTCAGTGGGGCTGAGGCCGCGCCGGGGCTCGGGAAGCCCTCACCCAGCCCGGGATGCTCTGCGCCCTCCGCTGGCCCCACGCCCGCTCTCCCTGCAGGCGTCCCGGCGGCTGCCACCCTGCCGAGCCTCGGCTCATCCCCGCCCGGCACGGCCCGGCTTCTGCCGCTGGCCACCCGCTCACTCACCAGTTCGCCTCAGTGCCGGATGCGGTTCCGTGGCACCCTTTTGACGGCCACCTGCAAGCCAAGGGGAGCAGCGGGCTGAGCTCGCCGCCCGCCCTGCCGAACGCCGTCCTCCTTCTCCTCCGCCCTCCTCCTCTTTCGGCCCCTCCTCCTGCGCCCCCTCCTCCTGCGCCCGCCGCCGGCCCCGCCACTCACCGGGGCGCCGTCCGAGAGCCGCGTGGCCGCGAAGACTCTGCCGAAGCCGCCGCGCCCCAGCAGCGAAGCCAGCCGGTAGCGCTCCTGCAGGGCCTCCTGCGCCCTCCCGGCGGGCGAGACGCGGCTGTCAGCGCTCGGCCCGGGGCCAGCGCCGGCCCCCGAGCGCCCCTCAAGCGCCCCGGGCCGGGCATCCCCAGCCGTTCGCTCCTCGGAACGGGGCAGCGGCGGCTCGGGGCCGGCGGCCGCGCTGCCGAGCGGGGGAGCCCGGGCCGGGGAAGCCGCAGCGGAGGCGGCGGGAGCGGCCGCGCCGCGTGTGTCCTCCGCGGGCCCCGGGAGGAGCCGGGGCCGGGGCCGGGGCCGGGGCCGGGGCCGGGGCCGGGGCCGGGGCCGGGGTCGGGGTCGGGATCGGGGCTGGACCCCGCGTCGAGGCCGGGGCCGGGCCAGGCGGAGCCGAAAGGCGGCGATGCTGCCCCAGCCCCAGGCACTGATGCCCGCCCAGCAGCGCCACCGCCAGCACAGCGAGAGCCGGGCGGAGGCGAGACCGCGGCGGGACGGCCGGGGGCAGGGACGGGGCAGCCCCGCCCGGGGCCGGGGGCGCGCCGGGGGCATGGCCCGGCCCGGCTGAGGAAGAGGGGGAGAGAGGGGAGCGGGGGGGAGAGGGGAGCGGGAGGGGAGGTCGTCCAGAAAGGGAGACCGAGAGAGGGTGCGGGACGGAGGGAGAGGGAGAGAAAGAGCGAGACAGAGAGGGTCGTAGACTCGCTCGTGTTGCTGTTGCCGCTGCTGCCGCTGCAACTGAAGCCCCGGGGCCGTTTGTCCGAGTGTCCGAGTGTCCGAGTGTCCGAGTGTCCACGTGTCCGAGTGTCCGAGTGTCCACGTGTCCGAGTGTCCGAGTGTCCGAGTGTCCGCGTGTCCGTTCTACGCTCTCCCCACGCCCGAGCCCCGCGCGTCCCTGGGGCAGCCTCCGCGTCTGTCCAAACACGGTGTTAGAAATAAAGGGGGGGAAATTCGTGCCCGAAAATGTTATATCAAAATGAAATAAATAAAAGGGATTTTTTAGTGGTGATCAGCTGGAGAGCACACAGGAAAAGGGTGGTGGCACTCGCCCGGGAACCAATTTGCATCTCAAAAATAGTACTACAGAGGACAACGGCACGCCAAGAGTTTCCTGGCAAGGATGAGAACCAAATTGATCAACCATCTCCGGAGGACCTCCCACCCCGTCCAGGTGCTAACGACCAGACCGGACTGAGATAAGGACCATCACGATCCATCAGATAACACCTCCGGATGATGAAAATTCCATCAAGCACAGGAGGCGTTTTTGCCCACCTCAGCTTCATGAATAGCATGCTTCATGAATATGCTGAGTGATAGAAATAATGTCCCAAATCCGGGCTTCTTGGTCAGAACTGTATATAAACCGGCCGTTGGAAGCTGTCAGCGTGAACGGAGGGAGGTCTGATGCGATAGAGGCCAGATCTACGTTCACCCAGTTCCAATCCCGGGCTTGGTACTGTCTCCTTTTCAATCGCGGCTCTGCGTGTCCGAACCCTCGGACGCGAAATAAAATTCTATCTTTGCCTAACCCTAAATTGGGTGGGTTTTTATTTTTTTCATTCCTAACAACGGGAACTTTGCCGTGCTGAGCCCAGATTCAGAGTCCTGACTCCTGCACAGGGGCAGAGGAGTCCCCTCGGTTGCTGCTGTGCGCTGTCCCTGCTGAGGGTCAGACACTGCCCTGCCTGTAGGATTCGTACAGACCCAAGCACTGCACTGATGTCTCCAGCATTGCCTTCCAACAAAAACAGGGATGTAGCAGACTGGATGTAGCTCGTGGTATTTTAGAATGTCTAAAACTCGCTAAGACATAAAACTTAGAGGTGAGATCCATTTGGAATTAATGGCATGGAGAAGTAGTGCAACATGGAAAAGGGGAACATAGAAATAAAGAGGAAAATATCTTGGATTGTTTCTTTACATTTTCATTTCACTTCTGGGAAGCTGTTTCAGTTTTCCAGGAATCTCCTGCACAGTCCTCTCTGCTCTTTTCAGGAGCGTTTCCTGGAGAATGAGGTCGAGCTTCTGTCACAAGATGTGCCACCAACTGCAGCTTCTCTTGGCTTTGCACGCTGTGTGTGCAGCATGACTTTTGCAGCAAAGCAGGACAAATATTAGGAGAAATTCACAACTTGTCCTTTATTTTCCTGGTGGGCTGGGGAGTTTTGCCATTGGTGAGGTTTTCATTGTTTCTCTTCTAACCTAAGAAAACAGGAGGTGGTACCAGGAATTGATAGGGAATGCAACCCTGACTGAATGCAGAGAAAGAATCTCCAGAGCCTGCAGCCAGCAATGGAGGGTTGGGTGATAAACATGTCCATGGACACCTGGAAGTGACCTAGGACATGAAAATGGGCTGACAGAGGGAGTTTGTTTCTGTTTTCAGTTTAGATCATTCTACATCTCTCGTGCTGGTATAAATCAAGAGCACAATCCATTCATGATAAGCACCAGAACGAGCTGGACCTCTCAGAATAGACAACTGAAAGAATCTGAAAAGGAGAAACGCAGGGAATGACTTGGTGAAGTTTGTCTGTAAGAATGGTCATTTTTTCTGATAATTTCTAGTTTATTCCTTGTGCTTTATTCCTTACAAGGCCATTTGCATCCCAAGATTCCTGATGAAATGAGAACCCTGAACTTGTGGAACTGTGTGAAAGATGCCCTGTTCCTCTGCAGGGACACTCAGGGTGAAACAGGACGCAATTTTGAAGCAATTGTATTAAAGCAAAACCAGTTATTAAGCAGAGATTGATGTCATTCCCCCAGACCAATGACCGTGGGCAAATCCCTTTGGCTCAGCCTCCAGCAGTGACCTTGGAGAGTGTCTCCACTCCAGGGAGGAATCTCCACACCCCTCCCCAAGAAGGGAAATGTCAGGAGATGCTGCCATTAAAATGTGTTCTAGCCTGAATGCTGCCCTGTCAGTCAGATGTGCCCAGGCTGTGCCAGCTCAGCAGCTCTGCAGAAATTCTCAGTGGTGTCCCTTGGTTGTTCCTTTCTCCAGGGATTTTAGCAGCTCTGCCACAGCTGCAGCTCCCTCTCAGGATGTTGAGCTTTGGGATGGAGGAGTCAGGCAGATTTCAGCATTATTCACCCCAAAAGCAGCAATGACCCCCCCCACCCCCCTTCATTTCCCACGGGGGCTTTGCAAACAGGGCCTTGTTGGAGCTGTTTGAGCCCATTGCAGGCAGAGCCTTCTGCTCCAGCAGGAACGGCCTTTCCTGTGCCAGGAGCAGGGCAGATCCCGCTGCAGGAAAAGCCCCAGGCCAGCCCCAGCCCAGGGAAGGCCTCGGGCACAAGTGCAGAGTGCCGTGGTGGGAGCTGTGCCGGGGAGAGCTGAGACACCAAAGGCACCTTGGCAGCAGCAGCTGCTCCCAGGCCATGGCCAGAAGCCTCCCTTGGCAGCCCGGCCTGGTGGCCACCCCTGCAGAGCTGCTGGCCCAGGGAGTGATTTCTGGCTGGCCTCTGAAAAGCCACTACTGCTCCAGGAGCCTGAGTGGGAAGCAGTTGGCCCCGGCACCTCGGGGACAAGATATGAATGACAAAACTGTTCATCCCAGCAGAGACAAGGCGGGGACAGAGGAAAGGGGAGAGCCAGGCCCAGGGGACAGGGCTGCAATGGTGATGGCTGTGAGGTCACTGCCCCTGCAGCAGCCTGGCTGGCCCCCACCAGACATTCTGGCCAGAAGTGTTATGAGGTCACCCAGCACATCGGAGAACCCCCACAAGGGGAATTCCATCCTTGGGGAGGGGAGAGCGTTCCACGAGGTCAGGTTGCACAAAGTTCCTGCTCTTGGGCAACTCCTGGGATGGGGCATCCGCTTCTCTGGAAAAAGAACTGCAGTTTTGTGCCACTCTCATTGTAAAATATTTCCCCCTTCTAACAAATCTAAATCCACCCTCATTTCGTTTAAAGATATTGACCTTTGTTCTGTCACTGCAAGCTTTGCAAAATAAAGAACACTCCATTATTCTTTCACTTTGAGCACTGTTTCCATTTTCAAAGACCTTGGAGAGGACCCAGAAATCTCCCAAGACTGGCTTTGGGGGCCCTGTCAAATAGCCAGCAGACAGAGGCTGAGGGCCCTGGGCTCAGTGGTTTGGAGACTGAGGACAGAACAGGAGGGGCCTGAGAAGGATTGAAGATCAACTCCACCGATGTTGGAGGTTTTTTTCGTCGTATAAAACAGCCTGAGAAAGAAATAATGGCACCAAGGTGTGAGAAGCAAAGCTCACTAAAAGTTTTGAAGATTTATTAATAAGGACAGTAGGGGACAAATAAGAAATCATCCGACAAAGCAGAGCGGTGCAGCGCTGGGTGCTCTGCCACCTGCGAAGGGTCCAGCCAACGGCACACCTGCCGGCTTCAGGGTCCAGTTTTTAACCCCTTCTTGGTGCCACCTCTGTGTCAGTGTTGATTGGCTCGTTGTCGCCAGGGCTCCTCTTACTGGTCTCTTGCCTTCCAGTGGTGGTGGTCCGGTTATCCCTTTTTGTTGATAAAGCCTCAGATGTTGACACCCGCTCTCCCCCCTCTCTCAACAAGAACTTTTGAGAGCATCACCAACAATTAACAGGGTGCATAACAACTAACATTAAACAAGCATAACAATTAACCATGCTATGACCATTGCAACCATCACTACTGCTTAATCATCTAAGAAAGCCAACTTTATGAACTGTATTTATAACACTGGGAGGGACTGGGAGCAGCTGTGAGCAACTGGGATCATGCTAGGAGTGACTGGGAGGAACTGGGAGTGACTGGGCGCATGCTGGGAGTGATTGGAAGCAACTGAGCTTATACTGGGATGAACTGGGATCATGCTGAAGGTGACTGGGATCATACTGGCAGTGAGTGTAACTACACTGAGACTGACTGGGAGTGGTTGTGAGCAAATGGGATCATGCTGGAAGGAACTGGGAGTGACTGGGAATATGCTGGAGGGAACTGGGGTATACTGGGGAGACTGGGAGTGACTGGAACAAAAGTGAGGGCGAAAGAGAGCAACTGGAACCATATGCAGCACGACTGGTTCATTCTGGCAGTGACTGGGAGCACGCTGGGGTCATATTTGGATCCTACTGGGAGGGACTGGATTCATACTGGGAGTATCTGAGAGTGACTGGGAACATACCATGTACATCATCCCCCATACTGGGGGTGACTGGGAGCAACTGGGAGCAAATGGCATCATCCTAGGACTGACTGGGTTGATCTATGAAGCAACTGGAAGCATGCTGGAGGCAACTGGGACCATACTGGGAGTTATTGGAAGCAACTGGGATTATTGTGGGACCATACTGGGAGTGCTGGCATGTGACGACAGTCATACTGGAGGTTACTGGGATCATATTGGTGTTGAAAAGGAGCAACTGGGATCACACTGTGGTCTAGTGGGAGCAACTGAGAGAAACTGGGATGATGGTGCAAGCAAATTGGAGGAATTGGGAATGGCTGGATGCGTGCTGAAGGCAGGACTGGGGTCATACTGGGATAACTAACACTTTACTGGGGCCACTGGGAGTGTCTGGGAATGACTACACTCATGCTGAATGCAACTGGGATATAGCGGTGTCGTGGGTTGACCCCGGCCGGGTGCCAGGTGCCCAGTCAGTCACTCTCTCACTCCCTCTCCCGCTGGGAGAGGAGAGAGGATAATACTGAAAAAGACTATCAGGGTAAGAAAAGGCAGTTTTATTACAGCGGGGAAAAAATAGAACAAGCAAGCTGAGAGCTGCATGCGCAAGAGCAGGGGGGAAAACAATCCATCTCTGCTTCCCATCAGTAGCGATGTCCGGACACTTTCTGGGAAGCAGGGCTTCAGCACGCGTGACGGTTGTTCAAGGAGGCAAACATGGACCAGCCCCGAGTGCCTCCTCCTCCTCCTCCTCCTCCTCCTCCTCCTCCTCCTCCTCCTCCTCCTCCTCCTCCTCCTCCTCCTCCTCTCTTCCTTCCCTTATAGATCTGAGCTGATGTCATTTGGTATGTGTGATAAATGCATATTATCGTGTTGGCTTTTCGCAAATAATGAATGCTATGTGCGTGGTGTTGGTTATTGTAGAAGTTGCTTTTGTTATAGGAATATAATCGTTTTTTTAATGCTTTAATGCCTTTTTGTCTTAGCTTAAATGTAGTGGCTAATGTAGCTGTGTTAAAATGGACCTGGCTTAAAATTACTAAACCACAAGCTTAGTGGGATAAGCATGGGTGTAACAGGCTCCTATCCCAGGATATCTCTATCGACAAGGAACCATCTGACAGGATATCCCTACCGACAAATAACCGTCTGGCTGGACATTCCTATCCACAGTGACCATCTGCTGGACATCCCTATCGACAATGACCATCTGCTGGACATTCCTATCCACAATGACCATCTGCTGGACACCGACGGACAAAGGAAGAATTGGGAAACCCTAAAGAAACTGCGCATGCTCTAAAAAGGCAGACCCAAAGAGGAGCCATGCTAAGGAGTACCTGGAAAATGTAAAATAGTTCGGAGAAAAGTTTGAATATGTGTACTTGTCTATGAATATGGAACAGGCTGATGCAATAAGAAAAGTATACAAACAGAGTATTTTCACCGTGTCACGCGTGCTCTTGGCTCCGTGCCGAGAGTTCCCAACGTCACCTGGACGTTGTAACCTTTTGCCCTGTACCTTGTCCCTTTATTGTCCTTTTATTAAACCTTTAAGTTTTAACAGGAGACTGGACCTCGTTTTTAACAGTATGGAATTTCCTTTGGCTGACTGGGCTCAGCTGGCCTGCTGGTGTCCCCTCCCAGGATCTTGCCCACCCCCATCCCCTTCAGTGGGGGAAGGAATGTCAGAGGGACAGCACAGCTTGGCAGTAGCCAAAACACTGCTCTGTTATCAACACCAGCTACCAAAGCAAAGCACTGTAAGGGCTGTGAGCTTTACCCCAGTCAGACCCAATACAACCAGGAGTGTCTGTAACCATACTGGGCTGACTGGAATCACACTGGGAACAGCTGGGCGCATGCTGGGTGAGGCTGGGATCACACTGATGGTGACTGGAATCATACTGGGATTGACTGAGAGTGGCTGTGAGCAACTGGAATCGTGCTGAAAGCAACTGGGAGGAAGTGGGAGTGACTGGGAGCATGCTGGGCGTGACTGGGATATACTGGGAGAGACAGGGAGTCCTGGGGATCATACTGGGGGCTATTGGGGTCATGCTGGCATTGACAGGGAGGAAGTGGGGTCACACTGGGGACCACATTGGGGTCCACTGGCATCATACTGGGAGTGACTGGGATCATACTGGGATTATAGTGGGTGGGAATGGACTCTGGGGGTAACTGGGAGCTACCAGGCCCATGCTGGGAGCCAACTGTGCACACACTGGGAGGAACTGGGAGCAACTGGAAATGACAGGTGCATGCTGGTGTCAACTGGGATGTATTGGGAGTGACTGGGGTAAAATGGGGCAAGTGGGCCATGTGGAGGTAACTGGGAGTGCCTGGAAATGACTACGAGAACGCTCAGAGCAACTGGGATATACTGGGAGTATCTGAGACCATAGGGGTGGTGACTGGGACCAGACTGGGAGGCACTGGGAATGTGCTGGGGGGAACTGGGACCACGCTGGGGGTAACTGGGGGCAAGCGTGAGTGAGTGAGTCGGGCCCTGCTGGGAGAGACTGGAATCATACTGGACTCATACTGGGATCATACTTGGAGTTACTGAGGCTATACTAGGGGCAACTGGGAGAACTGGGAACACACTGGATGAGAGCTGGAGGAACGTGGAGCAACTGGGAACTTGTCTTCCCAGGTGACAGGGATGTGGGGTGGGGCCCCGCTGGCCTGGAGATGGCTGAACACCGGCCTGCCCGTGGGAAGGGTGAGAGACAACAACCTCTGGCCATGGAACTACAGCAGCAGAGAGGGCAGGCACAAGGCTGGCTTTCAAAGGCTCTCACCAGCACATCATCTGTGCTGGAAACATCAGTCTGAGAGGAAAGACGTGCGCAAATGTCTTTACAAATAATTTGACGGGTGAAGGTAATGGTGTAAATGTCTTTGAAATGGGTCTCAATGTCTCTACTGACTTTGGGCAGCAGGTTTGTTACGGGGCCCAGACGGCTCGGCTCCTGAAACAGACAGGGGTGTGAACAAGGCTGAACTTTGGGGTAAAATGCCAGGTTCAAGGGGGGATGGGGGGTAGGCGGTTCAGGAAGGCTGTACCTTCCTAGAACCTCAGCCAATGGGAATGGAAGGGGGCCACGTGCGGCTGGGAGTTGGGATAAAAGGAGGCTGCGCCCTCCGAAACCCAGAGAGAGGAAAGCCCGCGGGCGTGTGCCCCCATGAACTCTCTCCCTTTATTCGAATAAAGTTGAAGGACTCCTCTGTCTCCATTTTGGACATAAACCTCTGGTGTTTGTGGACTTTCCTGACAGTGGCAACATGGAATCTCTTGGAACCAAGGCTCTGCGTGGGTCTCATGGGACACAGGTGCCACTGGGTCACTGCCAGCTCTTGTGGAATCCAGTACCCAGTGTGACACAGCAAAACCTCAGGGAAACCTGGAGAACCATGTGGCACAATGGAATCTCATGGAACCAAGTGTCAGCTGTTTCACGACACAGCCTCACAGGGCGCTGGAGACCATTGTGTCCCAATGGAAACACAGAGCACAAAGGCTCCTCTGTGACACAGCAGGGCCTCATGGAATCCAGAAGACCATTGTGATGCGTTGGAAGCGCATGGAACCAGGTGTCCACTGTTTCATGGTGCAGCCTCATGGAACCAAGGAGGCCACTGTGGCGCAATGGAATCTCAAGGAAACAAGGGTCAATTGTCAGCCCAAGGCTCTGCTTGGAACAAGTGGGTCCTGATGGGACACTGGTGCCACTGGGACATTGTCAGGGCTAGTAGAATCATTGTCAGGCCTTGGATCCATGAGATTCCATGTTGTCACAATGGTCTCCTCTGTTCCATTAGGCCTGGCTGTGCCACAATGGACACTGAGTTCCACGTGCCCTGGCAATATCCGAATGGCACCCAGCTTCCACGAGGCCCCGCTGTGTTTACAATTGACACTTGGTTCCCCAGGATTGCATTGTGTCACAGTGCTCTCCTGGGTGCCTTGTGGCTCTGCTGTGTCACAATGGGCACTTGCTTGCATCAGATCCCATTGGGACACAGTGGCCTCCCAGGTCCCATGAGGCCTTGCTGTGCAATGATGGCGCCTTTTCTCTGCTAGGCCTGGCAATGTCCTGGTGGCGCCTGTGTCCCATGAGGCCCTGCTTGGTCAAAGTAGAGCCTTGGTTCCATGACATTCCATGTTGTCCCAATGGTCTGCTGAGTTCCCTGTGCCCTGGCAATGTCCTGGTGGCACCTGTGTCCCATGAGGCCTCACTTGGTCAAAGTAGAGCCTTGGATCCGTGACATTCCATGTTGTCCCAATGGTCTGCTGAGTTCCATGAGGCTGCGCTGTCTCTCAATGGACGCTGAGTTCCCTGTGCCCTGGAATATCCAAGTGGCCCCTGTGTTCCATGAGGCCCTGCTGTGTTTGCAGTTGATGCTTGGTCCCCCAGGACTGCATTGCATCACTGTGCTCTCCTGGCTGCCGTGAGGCTGCGCTGTGTCACAATGGACATTTGCTTCCACAAACGCTGGATATGTCCCAGGAACCCCTGAGTTGCGAAAATGGGCCTTGATTCCATGAGATTCCATTGCCCCACAGTGCTCTCATGGGATCCATGAGGCCTTGCAATGGTCCCTTGATTGGACGAGGCCTGGAGAAATCCCAGTGGCACCTGGGTTCCGTGAGGCCGTGCTGTGTTCACAACTGCAAGTTAATTCCTTATGTCAAAAACTCCACTGTATCAAAAGGGTCTCCTTGGTCCCAAGAAGCCCCGCTGTGTCACAAGGGATACTTGCTTCCACAAACCCTGGATATGTCCCTGTGGCGCCTCAGTTCCGTGGGGCCGCATTTTGTCACACTGGGGCCCTGGTTCCATGAGACTGCATCACATCACAATGCTCTCCTGGGTTCCCTGTGGACTTCCTTTGTCTCAGTGGAGCCTTGGTTCCATGAGATTTCATTGCCCCACCATGCTCTCCTGGGATCCATGAGGCCTTGCTGTGTCACAACGGTCTCTTGCTTGCAGGAGATCTGGCAAGGTCCCATTGGAACCAGTGTTCCATGAGGCCCTGCTGTGTTATAATGGAGCGTTGGTTCCATGAGATCCTGTTGTGACACAGTGCTCTCCTAGGTCCTATTAGTCTTTGCTGAGTCACAATGGAGCCTTGTTTCCCCTAGCCCTGGCAATGCCGTACTACCCCTTGGGTTCCATGAAGCTCCTCTTTGCTGCATTTGTCCCTTGGTCCCACAAGATTCCATTGCGTCTCAATGGTCTCCTGGCTTCCATGAGGCCCGGCTGTGTCATAATGGAGACTGGGCTCCAAGAGCGATTTCAGTGTCCTAGTGGCACCTGGCTTGAATGAGGCTCTGCTGCGTTACTGTTAACAGTTTGTTCCATGAGATTCCGTTGTGTCACAATGGCCTCCTTGGTTCCGTGAGGCCCCTCTGTGTCACAATGAAGCCTTGGTTTCTTGAGATTCCACTGCGTCACAACCATCTCCTGGGTTCCATGAGGATGTGCTGTGTCCCAATTGACACTTGGATCTATGAGGTTCCATTTCCCCACAAGAGTTTCTTTGGATCCATCAGGCTCCTCTCTGTTACAATGGAGCCCTGGTTTCTTGATATTCCACGGCATCACAATGATCTCCTGCGTTCTATGAGGCCCCGCTGTGTCACAATTGACACTTGGATCTATGAGGTTTCATTTCCCCACAAGAGTTTCTTTAGATCCATGAGGCTCCCCTGTGTCACAATGGCCCCTCGCTTTCAGGGGCTGTGGCAGGGTCCCAGCTGAACCAGGCTTCCCTGAGGCCCCGCTTTGTTTGCAACTGCCACTTGGCTCCCCAAATTCCAGTGTGTCACAGAGTTCTCCTGTCCCTGCTGTGTCACAGTGGCCCCTTGCCTACTGAGCTCAGGTAATGTCCCAGCGGTTCCTGGGTTTCCTGATGCCCGACTGTTTCACACTGGGCTGTTGATTTTCTGAGATTCCATCGTAACACCATTGTCTCCCAGGTCAGGATCTCAAATCAGATGCACAGTGCTGCGAGGCCTCTGAGTCAATCACCCCAACCAGGAGGAAGAGCAGCCCCTGGGCCCCAATCCCCGCAAGATCCCGGGCTGCCCCTCACCCATCGCGGTATTCCCGCAGCCAGGAGAGGGGAGGCAGTGACCATTCCAGACACAAAACAAAACCAAACTCCAAAATGGTTATGGGATATGAACCATTCCCCAGACAGTTCCATGAGGCTGCGCTGTGTCACAGTGGAGCCTCGGTTCCATGAGATTCCATTGCACTGATGCCTTTTTCAGCCTAAAAATGAGCAACACACACTCCTGAGGCAATATTAGTACAGGAGGTAATATAAAGGCTGATCTTTATTGGAGGCCTCTAAGGGGCAGAAACGGAGAAAGTCCACAAAATGCCCAAGCCCCCCGCCATGGGGTGAATAGTTTAATAAGTTTAGCAAATTAGCACATTTGACGAAAATCACCAATTAGGAGCACAGGCCGGGAGACACAACAAAATTCCTTGGCAAGAGTCACTCTGCTCCTCACTGGACACTTCAGGCACACCAAGGAAACAAAGCAACAACAAAACCAAACAAAATCCAGGCAATCAAACCAGAAACAAACTGAGAACTGTCCCTGTGTGTGTGTGTGTGTGTGTGTGTGACAAAAGGACAGTGAGGGCAAGGATAAAACCAACACGGCCTAAAAGCTTAACAGAGCTCAAACTTAACAAGACTTAACTTATACCTTAACTTTAACTGATACCTTCAGCTTCCCAATTTAGCAAAAGAAGAGCACTTAACAGTATTTAACCTAACTTATAACCTATGACTTCGCAATTTACAGAGGAATAGTATTTAGCTTGGAAGGTATATTACACCTGGAATTATAGTAAGGCACTTCCCAAAGCACTGACTGAGCAAACTTGAACCTGCCCAACTTCAAGTTATCCAGATTTTGAGAAGAGGAAGTCAGGAGGAGAGAGAGAGGGAGATCCACAGCCACGGCCTCGGATCCAGCGCCATCTCGTCTGCTCTGAGCTCCGGGGCCATGGGATGTGTCAGTGTCACACCCATGTCCCAGCCTTTACTTGCTCTGATGCCTCTCACAGGTGGGGTTTTCAGGGTGCCAGGGGCTTGGCAGTCACTTTGGGACTGGACCAGAGGCTGCAGTGCCTGGTGGTGGGGCCCAGTGACCGCCCCACCTACACAGAACTTGCCCTGCCCCCCTCAACTCACACTGGAGATGTTTGGGGCCATTCATCATTTCTCTGCTCCCCAGCACCAAGGCAACAGATCCCGGTTACAGCTCTGAGCTCGTGCCCATGGCAACCAGCCCTGGCAATGGGGCTCCATGGAGCTGCTCTCAGAAACTCCCCAATAACTGGGGAGTGTGGCAGGACGTCTACCCCGCTACCTCCTCCTCCTGTGTGCCACAGATAACAGGTGCATAAAGAGATAACCCACGGGCAGGAAGGCCCAGCATGGGTCATCTCTGGCACCACAGGCCTCAAGCCTCAGCTAAGAATTAACATCTTAGTCGGCAGAGCTGATGGGAGGAGAGATAAAAGAAAAATTACTGACTTAAGAATCATGGTTTTCCACTATAAAAGATACACACGCTAACACTGGGGCAGAATTCTCTCACACCCTAAAAGTGTTTGAAGCTTCTCCCCGAAGTCTGGACGCAAGCTTTGTGGTTACTTCTCCGGGGATTGAGGGAAAGGATCTCGATGTGCTGCACCAACAAATTAGACGGTAAGATACATTGAATCCTAAGCTTATACTATTTCTTCGCTAGCCATAACTGAAAAATGTACCTTATCGTGCACTGGATGTTACCTACTAGTAGTCTTTCTTTTTGTATTATTCCTGTGTAGTACTGGTTTGCTTTTAAATCTTTGTTTGCTTTTAAATCTTTGTATCTGTTAGTTTTCCCGTCTATTAATAAATGATTCATTCTATAAAAGACAGAATCAGGCATCATTAAAAGAACTTACACACAAGAGTGGGTTTCGGGGTGCTGGCCGCCTCAAGAAGGTTACTACCTACTGCCAAAGCCTGGGCAGGAGGCAAGGACTGATATTTAACTCCCACATCCATTCATAACAGGGAGTACCCCAAAAACTGCCTCAGAAGCTGTGGGATGTCCCAAAATCCTTTCAGGAATGCAGAATGCCTTAGGGTTCCCCCTCCCTTCATGATCTCCAACCTTTGGCTGTCTCATTCCAGACCCCACCCCACCCTCCCAATGCCCAGACAAACCCATCCCACCCCTCCTGGACATCAAGACCCCCTTCCCAAGCCCTATTTCCTCCATTCCACCCCTCCTAATCCCCATCCCACCCATCCTGCCCCAACCAATGCCCATCTCAACCCTCCTGATTTGCATCCCACTTCACCCAATCCCCTTCCAACCCCATTCCACTCTGAGGGACTCTGAAATGCAGTAATTTTAGGGTGGGATTGAGTAGTTTTCAGTGGTTTTGAGGTGACAGATCAATTCCTCTTGTCTATTGGAGTGCCAAGAAATGGAGAAAAAAACTACACTAAATACCCCCAAAACCCTCAAATCCTCCCAAATACCTCCCTGAATCCCAGATTCCTCCCAAAGACTAGAAAAAAGTGAGGATTTAGGTGTCTTTGATCAAGTTGTTGATTTTTACCCAAATTTTGTGTATTTTTAAGAGACAAAGATGAATCAGAAGAAAATTAAGGCCAAAATAAAAGGACAACCACCCTGAGGTTTACCAATGTGGTTCACGGGGAATGTCGGTCACCAGGTGTCTTCCCAACGTGGGTCCTCCGATGGGGGATGGAGCATATGACAAAGCTCTTCCCAAGGTCAGGGCACTCACAGGGCTTCCATGAGTGGTGCCTCTGTTGGTGTTGGGTCAAGTTGGAGCTCTGGGTGAAGCTCTTCCCACACTGGGGACACTTGTAGGGCCTCTCTCCGGTGTGGATGCACCGGTGGGTGATGCCGGTGGAGTTGCGGTTAAAGCCCTTCCCGCAATTGGGGCAGCGGAATGGCCTCTCATCCGTGTGAATCTGCTGGTGCAGGAGGAGATTGGAGCTGGTGTGAAACTTGTCCCTACATTGCCAGCACTTGTAGGGCCATTCCCCAGTGTGGAACCTCTGATGTTGGATCAGGTAGGAGCTCCAGCTAAAGCCCTTCCCACATTCCCCACACTCGTAGGGCTGTTCCCCAGTGTGGATCATCCTGTGACGGATCGGGCTGTTGCTCCAGCTGAAGCTCTTCCCTCATTCTCCACACTTGTGGGGCTTCTCACAGCCCTGGTGCTGCTCATGGACAACCAGCTCTGAGCTCTGGCTCCATCTCTGGCCGCCTTCCCGGCACAGGGCGGATCTTTCCTCCTCGGAGCACCCTGGGTTGGCTTTGGAGCCCCTCCTCCTGCGAAACCTCTGGGGCTTTTCCTCCCCAAAATATTCCTGTGCTGTGAAGCTGCCCAAAAAAGCCTCTCCTGTGAGATTCTGCAAGGGGGGATTTGTCCTCCCTGCTCTCCATCCTCAGCTCGTTGTCTGGGGGAGGAAGGACAAGGAGAGGATGGGATTTGCCTCCGTGCCAGAGGGAAGGGCAAGAAGATCCCCCCAATGCGTCCCCGACAGGACAGCATCGACAGCAGGGTTGTCCTGCAGCCAGGGGCGATGCTGGGCTGGGAGATGGAGCAGGAGAGAGGGGGAAAGGGGCACTGACTTCCTCTCCATCACAGCCTCCATCTCCATCTGGCCAAGATTTGGAAATGAGAGATCTTGGTTTGGGGAAAAACAAGGAATGAGCATGTTGACTTTGAAGGTCCCTCTGCTCAAGTCCCTCTCCAGAAGGCACCGGGGGTCTGGGGTCCTGTACTAGTTTGAAAGCAAAGCAGTGAGAGATTCCAAGTCAGAACGACAACTTCATAGGAAAATTAAAATAAGGACAGAAAACACTGACTGCTTAAACTGACAGAGTCAGGATACAACCTGGCACCCTGTTGGGCAGGGTGGTGGTAGCAGTTCGATTAAATGATGGCTGCAGTCCTGTTGAAATGAGCGATGTGGTTCTGTTGAAGCAGTGATCCTGTGGTCTTCCTCTGAAGGTCCAGTGGTGGTTACGGAACTCTTGATCTCTGTCAATACAGGAGAAAAGGCTGCCCTAGTGTTCCAAACCCTCAGCTTATATCCAGGTAGAAATACTTGGTTCCTCCCCCCGGGCAGAGCATCCCACAATGGGATGATGTCATCTAGGAGTCATGCAGTGAGGCTTGATGGGCCATTAGCAGAAGATTGCCCCTGCAGGGAGTTATCAGGGATGAGTCATGGAAGAGATCAAGAACACTGCCCCTCCTGTTCTGAACAGCCTATGGAGATGGTGATAGAATACATACTTTTGGTAAGCTAAGACTGAGGGCTCATCCCTGCTCAGGGGGAGTGAACACCACCCCCCATTACCCAGACTGGCTCAGGTGTGAAACTCCCACCCCAAGAAGGTCACACGCACAAGGGACAGTGTCACACTTGCCCTTCCCCAGGAGAGGTCTCTGTCCTTGTCACTCTCTTGCTCTTCCCCCCTTTTCTCTTTCTTTCCATCTCTCTCTCTACCTCCCATTTACTGCTCAATAAAATCCACAGCAATTACTTTGGATTTGGTCTCATCAGCACCTTAACTGGGGCAGGGATGTCTCTCTAAAAGTTTCAATCACCAGACTGTGACAATATTTTGGCAGAGTGGCTGCAGGGCACTGCTCTCTGACCCCGAGTAACTTGGCCAGCACTCTTCCTCCTCTGGGGAGGTTGTGGTTCTTTGTGGGGGAACCCTTGGAAACTTGGATGCAGCTTCCTCTGAGAGGGGTGTGAGAGAATTTGGGGGGGCAATGGCTGTTGCAGGTGGGCTGTGTAAAGAAAATATTTTGTTATAGTCCCTTGAAAAATATGTTAAAATCACTGGAGTGAAGAGAGCAAATGTTACCAGCGAGGCTGACAAGGCTCATTCATTGCCCCGGGGTGTGAAGCAGAAGGCTGCTAAAAATCCTGCAAGAAACCCAGCACAAGGAACAAAAGAACTCCCAAACTCACAGCCTGGGGGGCTTTGCCAAATGGGAGAATCATTTTTCTCTCTATCCCCTTTATCACCTTTGTGACAGCTACACAGAGTTTTTCCTTCCTTTAAACAATCTATATTGGGCCAAATTTACACTTTTCTCAGGACCCACCAGCAGCTGAGCTGGAGTTTTGTGCGAGCAAATGAAACTTTGAATTGCCACCATAATTGTTTGTCTTGTCACTTTATGGCTTGTATTAATGTTTGGGATTTGTTTGCATTTTTATCACAAGAGACTCGTGGGAAGGGCAAATATTCCTCAAAGCTTTTTACAGAGAGTTAAGTTTAATTTTGGCCAAGTGTGTTTTGTCTGGTGCCGGGGGATGCTCAAGGGTTCTCCTTGCCTCTCGCCCTGGGGGATGTTTAGAGGGGGTGGGGGACTTGTCCCTGTCCCTCTCACCCCAGGGCATTCCTAGGGTGTGTCCTTGCCCCTCTTACCCCCAGGTGTTCCCCAGGGAGTGTCCCTGTCCCTCACACTCCAGGGCATTCCCCAGGGGTTGTCTCTGTCCCTCACACTCCAGGGCATTCCCCAGGGGTTGCCTCTGTCCCTCTCATCCCAGGGCATTCCCCTCGGGGTCTCCATTGTTCTCACCCAAGGGCATTGCCCAGGGTCTGTCCCTGTCCCTCTCACCCCGGGGCATTGCCCCGGGGGTGTCCCAGTCCCTGTAACCCAAGGGCATTCCCCAGGGGATGTCTCTGTCCCTCTCACCCCAGGGCATTCCCCAGGGGTTGTCTCTGTCCCTCTCATCCCAGGGCATTCCCCAGGGGTTGTCTCTGTCCCTCTCATCCCAGGGCATTCCCCTCGGGGTCTCCATTGTTCTCACCCTGGGGAATGCCTGGAGGGGCCTCCCTTCCTCTCACCCCTGTGCCTGGGGGGGTGCTCGCGGGAGTCTCTGTCCTTCTCACCCCAGGGGTGCTCAAGGGAGTCACTGTCCCGCTCACCCTGGGGAATGCTCAGGGGTTCTCCATCCCTCTCGCCCCAGGGAATGCTCGTGCAGGGCTGGGAACCAGGGGCTCTGTGTCCCTCTCACGACTGAGTGTGATCGGTGGCTGGGGGGGCTCTCTGACCTCACACCTGGGGAGGACGGGGGGGTCTCTGTCCCTCTCACCCCTGGTGTGACCCCACCCAAACATCATCGGGGTGAGAGGGACAGAGGCACCCCCAAAGCCCCAGAAAGGCTAATGAAGGATTTGGTTTGGGGCTGAGGATTTAGGAAGGGGCTGGAATTGGGGCTGGGGTTGGAGTTAGGGCTGAGATTTGGGTTAGAGCAGGGATTGAGGTTAAGGCTAAAGACAGGATTGGCCTTAGGGCTGGGGTTGGGATTGGGTCTGTGGCTGGACAAGTCAGGGGCTGGGAAGAGATTAAATATGGGACTGTGAGTGTGTCTAAACATGCAGTGAGATTGAGATCAGGACCAGGTTCAGGTTTGGGACTGAGGGCAAGAACAGCAGGACAGCTGAGATGTCACTGCAGGATGTCCCTGGCATCATCCCAGCCCTGCTCAGGCACCTCCAAACATGGGGGGCAGCCGGGCACTCCAAGATCCAGGGGCTCCCACGCTGCCCCTCAATTCCAGGCGAGCATTTTGTGAAGGCAGCCCTGACTGTGACCCTTGGGGATCTGAGATCAGCCTTCACACCCCTGTGGGAGCAGCTACAAAGATGACAAGAGATTTTCCAGCCCCTGCTTCCTATCCATTTCAACCCCAAATTCACCATTTCCATCACCAAATTGCTCATTTGGATCCCGAAATTCCCCATTTTCACTCCAAATCTCCACTTTTCACCCCTGATTTCCCATTTTCAGCCCAAATTTCCATTTTCCTCCTAAACTGGATCCTTCCATCACCAAACTCCTATTTTTCAACCTCAACTCACCTCATAATCATCTTTTTTTGCTCTCAGGTCCCCCATTTATACCCCAAAAATCTCTATTTTGGGCCCAATACCTTGATTGTGCCACCAAATTTCCATTTTGACCCAAAAAGCCCTATTTTACCCCTAACATTGCCTATTTCAGTCCAAAATTTTCCATTGCCCCCCCAAATTGTCCCTTTTTAACTCCAAGCCACTACAAGTCGACACCAAAATCCCCAATTTAGCTCCAAAATCTCCCTTTCTCTCCCAAAGAATCTTCAATTCACACCAACTAGACCTTTTTACCCCAAACTTTCCCAGTTTTCTCCAAACTGGATCTTTTTGCCCCAAAATGTCCATTTCTATGGAAGGGGGAACCCCAGCAGCCTTTTTCTTCTGATGCCTCCTCATCTCCTCAGATGAGGATGTCATTCCAGCAGGAGCAGGAAAATGCCCATTCCGTGTTTCCTTGTGTCTGCGGCCTGGAACATCCACTCAGAATGAAGCACTTTCTGAAAGCCCCGCTGAATGCCATCAGGAGGAGTTTGTGAGAAAGGGAGGAAATGTTGTTTTAATAGGAAATGAAGGCTGCAAAATCATTTATTTCTGTCCCATTCATTTTCAGTCAGTTCCAGGTCTGTTTTCAGTGTGCCCCATTCTCAGCTGATTGTGCTTGTGTCCTCCTTTCTCTCCTGCCTTTCTTTGCCTGCTCTGTTTCTCTCTCAGTGTCTTTCCTGACCCAGGGCAGCTCCCACCAAAGACCCTCCCCTGATTTAATTCCCAATCCAGGAGCTAAACCAACCATGGATTAAGTTCTGAAGGATGGCAGTGAAATGTCACTGTGAGATGTTGCTCCACTTGGCTTTCAGCCTCTTCTTGAGAGCTTTGCCTTCAAGGGCAGGAACACCTTTTCCTTGCAGGGAACTGGAATTCCAGACCCTTGGAGTGTGAGCCATGGATTCCAGAGGGGCATTCCCGAGGCTCCCAGGGTGTTGGTCCTGCCGTGACTCCCTCGGGGCTGTGCAGGGCCAGGGGACAAGGTCCAGCAGCCGTGGGGGCTCCCAGAGACAAGGCGGCTTTGCTGGACATTTTCCAGCACATTCCCAGCTGGAAGCAGAGGGAAGAAGGAAAGGGAAGCGAGTCCCTGAGAGAATCCTGGAATGATGGGGATGGGAAGGGGCCCTGCCCATGGGTGACTTGGCTGAAGGCTAAGTGCAGCAGTCTCTTACAGTGACATTTCACTGCCAGCCTGTTGGTGACAGTCACAGGGTACCCGTTTAGCACGCTGTGGGTGTTACCAAACTGTGCATTCTACTCCCCTTATCTCTATCCTGATGAGCTGTTCATGGTGGGTCGTTTGCAGGAGCTGCCCAGTGCACCCCTGACCCCTCAGCTGACAGCTGGGTGTTAAAAGAGATAAGGAAGGAGGGGCAAACCCTGGGAGGCAGGGCAGTGCTTCTCTTCCTTCACACCAATGACTCAGCTGTGGGAACTCCCTCCAGGGAAGCACCAGCCCAGTCCCACCCAGCCTGGGGGCTCATCTCTGCTAATGGGCCATCATGGGCTCAATGGCACCAGCACAATGGGCAGCTGCAAGGACTGAGACCATCAAGGACTCCCCAAATATCCCATGACTCACAGGATTACATCATTCCATTGTGGAACTTCCTGCCCTGGGGGAGGGGCTGAGCATTCCCACCTGAGCCTGAGCCTATATAATCTTTGGTCTTGGGCACTTCTGGCCACACTCAACAGATCCAGAGGAGGAGAAGCTGAACTCCAAGAGGACTGCGACCACTGCTGTTGACAGGACTGCAAGCATCACTTTGACAGGACTGTGTTCACCACTCTGACCAACAGGTTTTGTGTTCTTCCCTTTTTCTTTGCATGCAGGGGGGCCACGTGGCGCTCAGCGCAGGAGCTAACAAACACCGTTCTGTTCCTTTCCCAGAGTGCCTGGTTATCCTCAGCCTTTGTGGGTTAAAGCTGTAGCATTGCATTTCTTGTAATCTCTTTGGTGAATTGTAACTCTGACCTTAATCCCTCTTGGGGCAGTTCAGTGGGGTTCATTTCTCCCCCCAGTTCAAACCAGTACGGTCTTTTGGAGGTTTTTGCAGTCATGATGCACCTGGTGACTTCTCAAGATGGACTTGTGCAGGAGGAACCTGCAAGCCAACACACTCCCACCTTGTTTTTCTACCCAAACTATTATTTCCTGTTCCCAAATCTTGGCCACGTGGAGATGGAGGCTGTGATGATGAGGAAGATGCCCTGGGAAATGCAGGCAAGTGAGCAGGAAATCAGTGCCCCTTTCCCCCTCCCTCCTGCTCCATCTCCCAGTTCAGCATTGCCCCCGGCTGCAGGACAACTCCACTGCCAAGGCCGTCCTGCTGGGGATGCACTGGGGGAATCTCCTTGCCCTTCCCTCTGGCACGGAGGCAAATCCCATCCTCTCCTTGTCCTTCCTCCCCCAGATAATGAGCTGAGGATGGAGAGCAGGGAGGACAAATCCCCCCAGCAGAACCTTGTGGAGGAGGCCGTTTTGAGCAGCTTCACAGCACAGGAATATTTTGGGGAGGAAAAGCCCCAGAGATCCCACAGGAGGAGGGGCTCCAAAGTCAGCCCAGGGTGCTCTGAGGAGGAAAGACCCACCCTGTGCCCGGAAGGCGGCCAGAGCTCCAGCTGGAACTCCAACCTGGGGGTCCATGAGCAGAACCAAAGCAGCGGGAAGCCCTACAAGTGTGGAGAGTGTTGGAGGAGTTTCAGATGCAGCTCCCACCTCATCTCCCACCAGAGGACCCACTCTGGGGAGAGGCCCTACAAATGTGGGGAATGTGGCAAGGGCTTCATTAAGAGCTTCAGCCTGATTGTGCACCAGAGGATTCACACTGGAGAACGGCCCTATGAATGTCCCGAGTGTGGGAGAGGGCTCCGCAGCAGGTTCAGCCTCCTCCAGCATCAGCGGATTCACACGGATGAGAGGCCCTTCCGCTGCCCCGCCTGCGGGAAGGGCTTCAAGCACAATTCCACCCTCGTCAACCACCAGCGCATCCACACTGGGGAGAGGCCCTACAAGTGTGGGGAATGTGGGAAGGACTTTAAGGCCAACTCCACCCTCATCACCCACCTGCGCACCCACTCTGGGGAGAGGCCCTACGAGTGTCTCATGTGTGGCAAGAGATTCTCACAGAGCTCTTCCTTCAGCCGACACCAAAGGAAGCACCGGGAGCCCCCAGGAGTACCTCAACTCTGGAAAGAGCTTTGTGAGCTGCTTGAACTCCATCCCCCTTCGGAGGAGCCACTTTAGAAAGAGTGCTGGTGACCCACATTCCCCCTGATTCACATTGGGAAGTCACCTGGCTGGTGTTGCTTTTGGTTTGGCCCTAATTTTCATTTGATTTCTTTTCATCCCTTAGATCACCCAAAATTTGGGTAAAAATAAAGCAGTTTATCAAAGACATGTGAATCCTTTCTATTTTACTGATATTTGGGGGGAAATCAGGGTTCAAGGATATAGTGTGGAGGATTTTTATGTTGTGGGAAGATTTGAGGGAGTGTTCTCTGTCTCTTTGCACCCTAGAAGCCGAAAGAGATTGTTCCGTCACCTCAAAACAACTCAATCCCACTAAAACCAACTACACCATAATCCAAAATGGTTCCATTCCACCTCAAAGAAACTCAGTGCCACCCAAAAATTGCTTAATTCCAATCTTCCTTCCCCTTCTTTACTCTCTCTGTCTTTAATCTCTTTTTACTGAGTCTTTATTCTGTCTTTAATCTGTCTTCATTCTCTCTCTCTCTTTACTCTCTCCTTACTCTCTCAGTCTCTCCCTGCAGCCGAGCGGGGCTGGCGGGAGCCGCGCTCCCCTCAGAGCCCCTGAGGGCGGCAGCAATGGCGGCGCCGCTCCCTCAGCGCCGCCCCGGCCCCGGCTCAAGGGCGGCGAGCCCTCGGCAGCGCCCTTGTGGCAGCAGGGCCCGAGCCCCGGCCCCGGCCTCTGGCCCCGTGGCGCCGCAGAGCCCAGGGGGACACGGGCAGGCCACTCGGCGCCATCGCCGCCAGCCCCGAAGCCCCTTTGGAAGCCGGCCCGGGGCTCGGCCCCGCTCCTCCAAGGCCCTGCTGGGCTCCAGCTGCTGCTCGCCGCTGCCTGCGGATCTTGTGCTCGGCCCGAGCGGCCTTTCTTTGCAGCCGGGCTGCTGAGGAGCGCTCGGCAAATGGCACTGCCAGCCCAGTGCTTCAAGGCATCGGCCCGCTGCTTCCTTTGTGCTCTGCCTCACGCCGCTCTTTGCTTGCGCTTTTAGAGCCGGCCTGGCAAGAGGAGCCCCCCAGGAGAGCGCAGCCTGCTCCAAGATCCCACATCCTGGCCCTGAGCAAGGCATGCAACAGCTCACACTGCTGAAAAGATGCCAGCTCTTCTCAGGCCACACACAAAGCTGAAACTGATTTCACTCAGTATTTGCTGGTCCATCTCTGTATTAAAGAATTCCCTGAAATGTCTGCTTTCACAAAGATGTCCAGCACTGATGTTTCCTGTGCTGCTGAGAGCCTTTTAAACCCAGCCTTGTGCCTGCCCTCTCTGCTGCTGTAGTGCCATGGCCAGAGGTTGTTGTCTCTCACCCTTCCCACGGGCAGGCTGGTGTTCAGCCATCTCCAGGCCAGCAGGACCCCTCTTTTCCTGAGTGTGGCCCGTTCTCTGAGCAAAGCAGGTCCCAGGTGAGTGAGAAGAGACAGGAGGGGGTTGGGGAATGTGGAGCAAGGTTGTCCACACTGGGTGAGACTTCAAGGCACAGCTTCTCCAAGCAGGCCAGAGCTCCTGAGGAGAGACCCTGGATCAATATCAGTCGCAGAATGCTGCAATCACCTCTTCTATAAAGGGAAAAATACACCTATTAAAATTAAAATGCATAATTCCTAGAAGCTCTTTGAAATCTTTCTCCATAACTATTGGAGGAAGCCTTCCTAATGAACTGCACCAGAGCAGAGGGAAATCCCAGCAGAGTCAGGGTTTGTCAGGACTTGCTCAGTCCCAGTGAGCCCTGTGGTGCATTTGGAGCTGAGCCCTTGAACTTCAGCGCCTGATAGAAGATTGCACAAACCTTTCCAGGACTCAAAGTCAGAGGAAAAACCCCAAATAGTCTGGGAGCATTCATGGGTCCCACCGAGGTCCATCCCCAGCACAGGCTCCTCATGGACTCCTTGGAGGAGAGAATTGGAGGCCAGGATTGCACAGAAAACTCTCAGAGACTCAGTGTGGGAAGGAAAAACCAAAGTACCTCAAAAACCTTGAGTATCTCAAAGCATGAATGAGCCCCACTGAGTGTCAATGCAAAGCTCTCAAGGGACCCATTAGAGCAGAGAATTGGAGCCATGATTGCACAAAGCTCTCAGAGACTCCAAGCCAAAAGCAAAACCCAAAGGCCTTGGAAAAACCTGCAGTCCCTGGGAGCCCCCCAGGGCCATTCCTGACCAAGACTCTCCAGAGACTCCTTCCAGGAGATCCTTGAGGCCACTGGGATGTGGGGGGGATGCTGAGGGCAGGACAAGGGGGTGACAGTGCCCAGCCTTGCTGGGGCTGTGCCAGGAGGCCCCAGTGCCTCAGGACAAGGTGTCTCCTCACAGCCCTTGGTGGCACAGATGCTGCTGTGCCCCAGGGCACCAAGACTTGGCTTCTCTTTGTCCCCACCTGTCATCTCTGCCTCCAATTTCCTGCTCTCACTGGGGCCTGGGGACACTTTCTCACTTGTGTCCCTCACTGGGACCCATTAAAGGTATCAGGAACTTTGGAGTTTGATTGTGACTTTGAATTCTTGAGAGGTTTCTTCAGGTCCCTCTGAGGGCCTGATGTTCAGGGCTCAGCAGAGAGCCCCAGAGGGTCATTCAAGTCCTTGTGCTGTGTCTGTGCTGCTGAGCTGGGCCGGGCTCCTGGCCCAGAGGCAGCTCCTGGCAAGGGCAGCGCTGCAGAGAGACAGCTCTGGCCAGGAGCAGCTCCTGTGCACAGCCCAGCAGGGCTGGGGCACTGCCTGCAGCCAGCCCGGGCACAGCACAGAGGCACCGAGGGCTTAAACTCAGCCTGGCCTGGGAAGGTGCTGAGAAGTGCCTGGGGGACAATCACTGCCAGCCCCTGACCCAGGAAGCCTCTGGCTGCAGGACAAGGCAGCTGCAGCTCCTGCAGGGATCTCCTAGAGCTGGAGCATCCCAATGTCTGCAGACTCTGTGAGTACAGCTCTCGGAGTATTTCTGGTGTAGCCGAGGGGAAATGCTCATGAAGCTCTGACCCACTGAGAGCTTCTGTTCCCTCCCAAAGCATTTCCAAGACGAGGATTTATCTTAGAACGAAGATATTTCCTGAGACTTTGTTTTCATTTCCTAATATTAGATAATGGGGGAGAGGGAGAACAAATCATGAAGATATCATTAATTTTGACAAGTTCCTGGGACATCTGAACTGTTCCTTTTAGTGGTCAGGTTGAGTCTGACCTGTCCTTTCTGCAAGCTGCAACCAGAAGCTGTCCCCAGGCAGTGCCCTGCAAACAGGCAGGTTTCTGTAGGGCCAAGGAGAGTGCAGAGAGATTTGGGGCCTGTGAGTGCTGGCAGGGAGAGCTCAGGCCCAGGGAAACACCTCCAGGAGGAAAATCTCCAGGAAGCAGAGATAAGATCAGGTGATGAGAGAAAAGAAACCCCAGAAATGCTGTGGCAGGGAGAGTTTAGAGATCTCCATGGGATCCCCTCCAGTGCAGCCCCTCCCTCTGAACAATCCCCCTCCCTCCTCTCCCCCAGCCAAGCCTCTGCCCTCAGGGCCGGGGGGTCCAAGGTGTGAAGCCCCTCCTGTGCAGGCAGAGCTGCAGCAGAGCCGTGGGGCAGCTCTGCAGCCCCGGGCCCAGTTCCCTCTGCAGAGCCCAGGGCTGGGAGCAGCTGCCCGGCACTGGGGGGCTCTGGGAGGGGGCACAGCTGGCTCAGGGTGACGCTGTCCCCAGTGCCCGGCTCTGGGCAATGCTGTCAGTGCAGCCAGGGAAGGAGCTGGATCTCCCTTCATCCAGTGCCAACATTGGGACACTTGGAAGTCTCCCTGAGGTTTCCTTCCAAGCTGGGAGCTTCAATCCAGGATGCAAACCTGTCCTGGAGCATCTTTGTGTTATCTGAAAGACCCATGGGGAAAGGCAGAGGGGTTGTGACACTGAAAATGCTGTTGGGGTGGGGAAATGAGCACCGTGAGTCCTTGGCTACAAATGTGGAGCTGGGCTGTGCTGGATCCAGCTGCTCTCAGCAGGACCTAAGGGTTTTTAAGGAGAACATGGGAGGGTGATCACCCTCCACCTGAGAAAGGATAAAGCCGTGAGAGACACAGAACAGGTCACAATGACAGACGCTTTCCCCTCACTCTCCACTCATCTGCCTCACAGAACTTGCTCAGCTCTCCCTGAGGGCAGCAGAAATGCTGAGGGTTTGATATGCAAGAATACCAGGAGAGATATGGGGGAGCTTGAAAAGAAAACCCCAGAACTCTTGAACACAGAAGGGTGTGTGTGTGTTCCATGGGAGGGTGTGTGGGAAATGGCTTTGATTTTGGTTTCAGACCTCCTCTAACTCTTCACTGCCTTTTTCTCCATGACAGAACCCAATGGCCAGGGCCAGCAAATGTCCAACAGCAGCTCCATCAGCCACTTCCTCCTGCTGGCATTGGCAGCCCCGTGGCAGCTGCAGCTCCTGCACTTCTGCCTCTTCCTGGGCATCTCCCTGGCTGCCCTCCTGGGCAACGGCCTCATCATCAGCGCCGTAGCCTGCGGCCACCACCTGCACACCCCCATGTTCTTCTTCCTGCTCACCCTGGCCCTCAGCGACCTGGGCTCCATCTGCACCACTGTCCCCAAAGCCATGCACAATTCCCTCTGGGGCACCAGGCACATCTCCTACTCAGGATGTGCTGCACAGCTATTTCTGTTTGTCTTTTTCATCTCAGCAGAGTTTTCTCTCCTGCCCATCATGTGCTACGACCGCTACGTGTCCATCTGCAGACCCCTGCAGTACGGGACCCTCCTGGGCAGCAGAGCTTGTGCCCACATGGCAGCAGCTGCCGGGGCCAGTGCCTTTCTCTATTCACTGCTGCACACGGCCAATACATTTTCCCTGCCCCTGTGCCAGGGCAATGCCCTGGGCCAGTTCTTCTCTGAAATCCCACACACCCTCAGGCTCTCCTGCTCTCACTCTAAACTCAGAAAAATTTGGCTTCATGTGTTTTCTGCTTGTTTAGGACTCAGATGTTTTGTGTTCATTATTTTCTCCTATGTGCAGATCTTGAGGGCTGTGCTGAGGATCCCCTCTGAGCAGGGCCGGCACAAAGCCTTTCCCACGTGCCTCCCTCACCTGGCCGTGCTCTCCCTGTTTATCAGCACTGCTACATTTCCCTACCTGAGCCCCCCCTCCATCTCCTCCCCATCCCTGGATCTGTCGCTGTCAGTTCCGTACTCGGTGTTGCCTCCAGCCCTGAACCCCCTCATCTACAGCCAGAGGAACCAGGAGCTCAAGGCTGCAGAGACTGATGATGCTTTCAGAAACATTAAACTGCTGGCCGATTTCTGCAAATCACTTGTAATAAAAGTCATCTTTCATAGGTCTTATTGCTTTCGTTGTTGGGTTTTTTCCCTTTGTTTTAATTTTTAATCTTGTCCACAAAGAAAGGCCATTGTTTGTGCCATTTCTCATTTCCTTTCTCTCCATCTTCAACAGGCTGGGTCAATGAGGAGCTGTGCCCTCGCTGGCTTTAAATGAGCTAAAGGATCTCCCTGAAAAGTTTTCATCACGGATTCCCTTTTGTTCCCTTCTCTGGAGCTGCAGCTGAATTACCAAAATATGAGTATCGATCTACCATCGATGCCCAACTCGAAACAGACAAAGACTCTCTAAAAAGGCTGTTAGAAAGTGTATGTTTATTTCAGCACCGGGGAACTGCGTGGGATAGTTCCCTAATACACAGCGCAAAAGCACAAAGCAATACAAGAGCTCTATATTTACAAAAGTCTTGAATATTCATAATAGAAGGATACATTCATCATATTGATACCTCCCATTTCTCTGCATCGTGTGGTAATTAGTTAAATACCAATTAAGCATGCGTAGTTTGTTTTTTAATTTGGGTCAGTGGTCGTGAAATTTGAGGAGAGGGCCTAGAATGATGAAGTACAACTCCTCTCCCTCTGTTTGAACTTTCTCGCCCTTTGGTTTTTGACAATGCTAATTGCTTCTAAGGGAACTTGCGGTCCTTTCTTACATTTCTCTTCAATAGGAAACTTACTGTCTACATTCTTTTCGATCTCTGAAGCAAGGTTTTCTATTTCCCTATTGCAAGCACAGCTGAAAAAGCATCTAAATGACAGATAATTGTTCCGTTACATTCCAGACTTGTTTCAACTTAGTTCTCTATTTAATCATTGATTCTTATCATTGACTTCAGCTGGGTCTACTTACTAACTCTATTTTCTTTAAATTAAGCTTAGCTGGGTCTGCTCATTGCATCTACTTTAACTGACTTTTACTAACTTTTTGTCTATGATTCTAAAGTTTAATACTCTGTGTTTCACAGCAGCAATGTCTGTGTGCAGAGCTGGGGGCAGATCAGGGCTGGCGCAGCAGCTCTGCCCAGGAGCAGCAGCACTTGGTGTTGCCAGGGCTGCTCCTGTGCCACTGGCCCTCGTGCTGCCCTCCTGGCCCTGCTGTTGCTGTAGGGCCTGAGTGCTCTGGGGCTCACTCACAGCCCTGGGGGTGGCAGTGCCGGGGCTGCAGCAGGGACAGGCCATGGGCACTGCTGGGGCAGCGCTGACGCCTCAGGCCAGGGCCTGGGGGCTCCAGGCTCCTTGCCCAGGCTCTCTCAAGAACACGCCCAGGCCAATGCTCAGCACAGAAAAGCCCCGTCAGCAGCCCCAGGCTGGCCGTGGGCAGGCTGGGGGCAAACAGCATGGCTGGGGCTCTGCAAGGTCCCTGGGGGAGATGGGAAGGAGCAGCAGAGCAGGGGCTGATCCATCCCCACTGCGCTGGACAGCCCAGGGCAGCGTCCCAGAGCGTCCTCATGCACCTGCCAACAACATCCCCCCTCTGCAGCCCTGGCCTCTCCCCAGCTCACAGAGCTGCTGCATCCTTGCAGGCACACACACGGCAGCACTGGCTCACCAGCCCCTGTTTGCATTGCACAGAGCAGGCGTGAGCACCCCATGGTGTTGGTGTGGGGACATGAACCTGAGGGAGCACAAATGCCATCAGCCCCTGGGGGCCACCAAGGGCTGGGGGACGGCAGGGAAACCACTCAGGTTTGTTGTGGCCTCTGAAGTCAGCCAGAAAGTTTGTACCCATCAGCTGTGAGGTTCCTGTCCCACTGCAGACGTTGTTGCTCAGAGCCAGGGCTGCCTGGAAGCCACCCCCAATCAGCCCAGAGCATTTCCTTTCCCTCACCTTTGCTTTCTTTGCTCTTTCCTGCTCCAGGCTTCTTCCTCTTGCCCACCCCTGTCCCCTCCCCTGCAAACAGCCCATCCCTGTTTGCCCTTTCCTCTCTGGCCCCACTCCCCATTTCAGTTCCTGACTTGGCACCATGGGAATGTCCCTTGGGGAGTAGGATCATCCTGCAAGTGCTTCAGGAATTGTCTGCAGGCTCCTGCAGTGCCTCGTGCCGTTCCCTTGCCAGAGGCACCCTGTAGCGGTCCAGTATCAGGCCCGCCACCTTCCAAGAGCACCTCCACAGCTCGGGCCCGCAGGACACTGGGAGACCACGCACACACACAGCACTACAACACCGACACACCACAGGGTGTAAACTACACACACCAAACAGCAAGAGGTAAGGAAGGCACTTAGGCTGAATTCCACAGATCCATCTTCAATCCTTCTGGAGCGTCAGGGACTAAGCCAAGGGAACAAAGGATAGCTCACGGGTTTTATACTACAAGGGGTGGGAGCATCAACAACCAGTGGGGTGAGGGTCAAGGTGTGGTACAACAGTGAGGGAAGGGTTAAAAGTTCAATGAGAGGGGGCCAGGGGGATGGCCAAGGGGCAAGGGCCAATGGGGTCTCAAAGAATGGGGAACGTTCCAGAAAGGGTACATACAAGGGAGAAAGAGGTGGGGAGGCCAAAGGGCCAACTGGGTTTTCAGAACAAGAATAACTTAACATAATAAACCAAGGCACTATGAGTGGAATCAACCAAATCTCCCTGCGTGGGGAGGACAGCACAGCCCTAAAGGCTGTGCTTGCAGTGGGCCCTCACTGAAGTCTGGTCAGCAGGCTCACTGCATGGAGCACAGCACAGCCCTAAGGGCCGTGCTTCCATTAGGCCCTCACCAAGACTGGGTCTGCAGGCCTGCTGTCCCCCACAGACATCCCTGTCCCCTGCATCAGAACCTTGTCCCCTGATCTCTGCAGCTGGGTGTCCCAGCCCATTGCACCATGTCCCACCTGCTTTCCTCAAGGCTCTGCCTGCACACAGGCCCAGGAGGAGTTTTCCTGTTTGGAAGGAAAGAATGGAAAAGCCTGAGCAGGCTTCCCAAACAACAAACCCCACTCAGGAAGCACATGCTCAGTCCAGGCTGCCTGGAATGATGTCACCTTTCTGCAAGGGACAGTGTGAGCAGAAATGATCTCTGCAAGCACAATTCTCTGAGTCTTTCAGCTGAATTCTCTGTCCCTGCCCTTTCCCTGGGTCTCTGTTGCAGATGGAAGCTGCTGGTGCTGTTCTCAGCTTTAAGCCCTCTTTTGATGCAGACAGATGTTCCCAGGTGTGTTAGGCAGGCATTGCTCAATGTTTATGCAGAGCTTTTTTAGCATAAACCATTGTGACAGTACAGAATCTCGCAGGAACAAGGCTCCATTGTGATACTGTGGGGAATCATGGAACCAAGGAGGCCATTGTGATACTGTGGGGAATCATGGAACCAAGGCTCCATTGTGATACTGTGGGGAATCATGGAACCAAGGAGGCCATTGTGCCACTGTGGAGCTTAATGGAAAAATCAGCGCATTCTGGCACGACAGGGCCTCATGGAACCAAGGGTCCTTTGCGGCACAGCAGGGCCTCCTTGGAACTGAGGGGACCCCTGCGACAAAGCCGGGCCTAATGGAGCCATTGTGACACTAAGGAAACTCATGTAACCATGGTGACCATTGCGACACTATGGAGCTTCATGGAACCGAGGAGCCTTTGTGGCACAGCAGCAGGGCCTTGTGGGACCAAAGAAAGCACTGCTAAAAGCAGGGTAACTCACAGAACCAAGGTGCCCATTGTTACAATATAAAACCTATGGAACCAAGGGGCCACAGTGATAGCGTAGGGGTTAAAGTGATTTTGGGGTTGGTGGTGGCTTGGGTTGTGGGAACGATAGGCCTGGAGGTAGACCTTGGGTATTGTTCTGTTAGGAAAATACCCATGGGAACTGCACCTGTGTGCTTGTCCGCGATGAATACTCGTGACAAGATTAATGAAATGAATGAGTAGAAAGTAGGAGTAAGAATAATAACTCACTTGCAAGAATCCTGAGAAATGTAAGGGGGTAGTCAGAAAGGGGGGCTGAGACCTACGGTTGAGTGAAAACAATGTATTCGATAGAGTGGTGTAGAATTAATGATTAACTGATGATTATAAGCTCGTTATGGTATAAATGCAACCATTTTTCAAACCCATGGTGGAGCTGGATTTGGGTCCGAAAGACCCCTGCTCCCAGGGCCCTTTTATTAAAGCACCCATGGAATCATTCCGTGTTTTCTTACGCTAACAATAGTGACACATTGGGGCCACATGCAACCAACTGTCCATTGTGACAATGCAGATGCCAGGAGACCATGGTGACACTACGGAACCTCATGGATCCAAGGGGCCATTGTGACACTGAAGAACTCCATGGAAGCCAGGGGCCATTGTGACACAGTGGGGCCCCATTGGAACAAAGGAACCATTGTTGGCAGCACGGAAGCTCACGGAACCAAGGGGCCATTATGACACTACAGGACCTCATAGCCTGATTTCCACCCAAATACCTGGAAAATAGAAAGGATTCACATGTCTTTGATAAACTGCTTTATTTTTACCCAAATTTTGGGTGATTTAAGGGATGAAAAGAAATCAAATGAAAATTAGGGCCAAACCAAAAGCAACACCAGCCAGGTGTCTTCCCAATGTGAATCAGGGGGAATGTGGGTCACCAGCACTCTTTCTAAAGTGGCTCCTCCGAAGGGGGATGGAGTTCAAGCAGCTCACAAAGCTCTTTCCAGAGTTGGGGCACTCGTGGGGGCTCCTGGTGCTTCCTTTGGTGTCGGCTGAAGGAAGAGCTTTCTGAGAATCTCTTGCCACACATGAGACACTCGTAGGGCCTCTCCCCAGAGTGGATGCGCTGGTGCCTGATGAGGGTGGAGTTGTCCTTAAAGCCCTTCCCACATTCCCCACACTTGTAGGGCCTCTCCCCAGTGTGGATACGCTGGTGGTTGACGAGGTGGGAACTTTTCTTGAAGCCCTTCCCACAGTTGGAGCAGCGGAAGGGCCTCTCATCCGTGTGAATCCGCTGATGCTGGACTAAATTAGATCTCTGGAAGAACCTTCTCCCACACTCGGGACATTCATAGGGCCGTTCTCCAGTGTGGATCCTCAGGTGCACGATCAGGCTGGAGCTCTTAATGAAGCCCTTGCCACATTCCCCACATTTGTAGGGCCTCTCCCCAGGGTGGGTCCTCTGGTGGGAGATGAGGTGGGAGCTGCATCTGAAACTCCTCCAACACTCTCCACACTTGTAGGGCTTCCCGCTGCTTTGGTTCTGCTCATGGACCCCCAGGTTGGAGTTCCAGCTGGAGCTCTGGCCGCCTTCCGGGCACAGGGTGGGTCTTTCCTCCTCAGAGCACCCTGGGCTGGCTTTGGAGCCCCTCCTCCTGTGGGATCTCTGGGGCTTTTCCTCCCCAAAATATTCCTGTGCTGTGGAGCTGCTCAAAACGGCCTCCTCCACAAGGTTCTGTTGGGGGGATTTGTCCTCCCTGCTCTCCATCCTCAGCTCATTATCTGGGGGAGGAAGGACAAGGAGAGGATGGGATTTGCCTCCGTGCCAGAGGGAAGGGCAAGGAGATTCCCCCAGTGCATCCCCAGCAGGACGGCCTTGGCAGTGGGGTTGTCCTGCAGCCGGGGGCAATGCTGAACTGGGAGATGGAGCAAGAGGGAGGGGGAAAGGGGCACTGATTACCTGCTCACTTGCCTGCATTTCCCAGGGCATCTTCCTCATCATCACAGCCTCCATCTCCATGTGGCCAAGATTTGGGAACAGGAAATAGTTTGGGTAGAAAAACAAGGTGGGAGTGTGTTGGCTTGCAGGCTCCTCCTGCACAAGTCCATCTTGAGAAGTCACCAGGTGCATCATGACTGCAAAAACCTCCAAAACACCGTGCTGGTTTGAACTGGGGGGAGAAATGAACCCCACTGAACTGCCCCAAGAGGGATTAAGGTCAGAGTTACAATTCACCAAAGAGATTACAAGAAATGCAATGCTACAGCTTTAACCCACAAAGGCTGAGGATAACCCGGCACTCTGGGAAAGGAACAGAACGGTGTTTGTGAGTTCCTGCGCTGAGCGCCACGTGGCCCCCCTGCATGCAAAGAAAAAGGAAAGAACACAAAACCTGTTGGTCAGAGTGGTGAACACAGTCCTGTCAAAGTGATGCTTGCAGTCCTGTCAACAGCAGTGGTCACAGTCCTCTTGGAGTTCAGCTCCTCCTCCTCTGGATCTGTTGAGTGTGGCCAGAAGTGCCCAAGACCAAAGATTATATAGGCTCAGGCTCAGGTGGGAATGCTCAGCCCCTCCCCCAGGGCAGGAAGTTCCACAATGGAATGATGTAATCCTGTGAGTCATGGGATATTTTGGGAGTCCTTGATGGTCTCAGTCCTTGCAGCTGCCCATTGTGCTGGTGCCATTGAGCCCATGATGGCCCATTAGCAGAGATGATCCCCCCAGGCTGGGTGGGACTGTGCTGGTGCTCCCCTGGAGGGAGTTCCCACAGCTGAGTCATTGGTGTGAAGGAAGAGAAGCACTGCCCTGCCTCCCAGGGTTTGCCTCTCCTTCCTTATCTCTTTTAACACCCAGCTGTCACCTGAGGGGTCAGGGGTGCACTGGGCAGCTCCTGCAAACGACCCATCATGAACAGCTCATCAGGAATGAGATAAGGGGAGTAGAATGCACAGTTTGGTAACACCCACAGAGTGCTAAACCCTGATCCTGTCACCAACAAAGGCTGGCAGTGAAATGTCACTGTAAGAGCTTGCTCCATCTGACTTTTGTAGTGTTTTGAGTTTTCCCATTCGAGTCTCTGGCCAAATGCCAGCACACTTAGCAAAATTTAGCCAAGTTTTCAGTGAGGTAAGGGTTAGGAGTGGCCAAAGCACGCTCAAACTTGAAGAATATATGGAAAGTTTATTAATCAACTTAAAAAGGGAAAAAAATAAGCAAAGCAGAACAAAACCCTCAGACCACCTCTCTTCCCCCCACCTCTCCATTTCTTTCCCACTGTCAACACAAAAATACAACACTTTGGCTTTCAGTCAATTTACCACCTCTAAAATAATCTTTTCTCAGTTCATTTAGGAAGAGAAGTTTCTCTTGCTTATACCATGGACTCTCTGTGAGACAATACTGGTTTTATGGTTTCAGCCTCACAACCAACAGCCGCCCAGGAGGAAAATCTGCTTCTTGTGGACGATGCCCCTCACATTAGTAGCTTTCCCACAGCTGCTACAGGGGGTCATGGCACTCCATGGGGTACCCTTTTAAGGACGAGCAGTACTATTACAGCAGCAAAAAAAATCCCCTTCTCTTACTGGCAACACAAGTTCTCTGGCGTTCCCCGGGGAGAGGGTTCTGGGTCACAGCCTCTTCTGTGTCTCTGCTCAAGCTTCTCATCAGGCTGCAATTACTTCAGCACCTGCTTATCTCTACACAGGTGTCTTGGCTCACTGGCTGCAGTTGGAACATCACATCCTCCCTTTGGATTATTCTCTCATATATTACAGGGAATATTTTAGCTTAGGCCCAACCATGGTTTCACTAAAGAATTTTCAGCTTCATCATTAAAGCGCTTCTCATGCTCCTCCCTCCGGGCATCAGCTCTGCTTCCTGCACTGACTTTGGAGTCTCTATGCTGCATTTCTGTAGGTGTCCTCTCTCATCTCTCTCTCTCTGTGCAGGGAAGGATGGGTGTCTGGCTGTTTCATCCGGGCATGGGGAGGGTCAATCTCTGTCTCGGCCCTTGCGATGGTCACACGGTCCCTGCCGGGCTGTTTGAAAAGTCTGAGCTGGGTGGTAGACGCTCTCAGAGTTTCTGTGGCCTTGCTCTGCAAAGCTGGCTCGGCCTGGTGGGGCCAGCGCAGAGCGAGCGCCTGGGGTGACAGAGCAGGGCCTGGCCTGAGCGGGATGGAGCAGGCCTGGCCCCTGCCTGGCCCGGAGCAGGGGCCTGGCACTGCCCACTGTAGCTGACATCTCGGCCTGGCTGAACTGTACCTGCCGAGAGTTCAGGCCGGGTCCTCTGCTTATATAGGATTTTTTTCCTTGGAGGTCGATCAACTTTTAATTGGTTGGCCTACAAACCAATATTCAATACTACCTGGTTATTATAGGTTCTCTCTCCCAGGAAGGAAATTGTATTACTTCCAGTACCATGGATCACTTACGAGATTTTGACCCCTCCAAGGCCAACCCGGGAAAACTTTCAGCCGATTCACCCATGGGCAGGGTCCCTTCCCATCCCCATCATTCCAGGATTCTCTCAGGGACTCGCTTCCCTTTCCTTCTTCCCTCTGCTTCCAGCTGGGAATGTGCTGGAAAATGTCCAGCAAAGCCGCCTTGTCTCTGGGAGCCCCCACGGCTGCTGGACCTTGTCCCCTGGCCCTGCACAGCCCCGAGGGAGTCACGGCAGGACCAGCACCCTGGGAGCCTCGGGAATGCCCCTCTGGAATCCATGGCTCACACTCCAAGGGTCTGGAATTCCAGTTCCCTGCAAGGAAAAGCTGTTCCTGCCCTTGAAGGCAAAGCTCTTAAGAAGAGGCTGAAAGCCAAGTGGAGCAACATCTCACAGTGACATTTCACTGCCCTCCTTCAGAACTTCATCCATGGTTGTTTTAGCTCCTGGATTGGGAATTAAATCAGGGGAGGGTCTTTGGTGGGAGCTGCCCTGGGTCAGGAGAGACACTGAGAGAGAAACAGAGCAGGCAAAGAAAGGCAGGAGAGAAAGGAGGACACAAGCACAATCAGCTGAGAATGGGGCACACTGAAAACAGAACTGGAACTGACTGAAAATGAATGGGACAGAAATAAATGATTTTGCAGCCTTCATTTCCTATTGAAACAACATTTCCTCCCTTTCTCACAAACTCCTCCGGATGGCATTCAGCAGGGCTTTCAGAAAGTGCTTCATTCTGAGTGGATGTTCCAGGCCGCAGACACAAGGAAACACGGAATGGGCATTTTCCTGCTCCTGCTGAGTTTTGCATCCTCATCTGAGGAGATGAGGAGACACCAGAAGAAAAAGGCAGCTAAGGTTCCCCCTTCCACAGGAAGCAGGACGGGAAAAATCTCTTGTCGTCTCTATAGCTGCTCCCACAGGGGTGTGAAGGCTGATCCCAGACCCCCAAGGGTCACAGTCAGGGCTGCCTTCACAAAATGCTCGCCTGGTATTGAGGGGCAGCGTGGGAGCCCCTGGATCTTGGAGCACCCGGCTGCCCCCCATGTTTGGAGGTGCCTGAGCAGGGCTGGGATGATGCCAGGGACATCCTGCAGTGACATCTCAGCTGTGCTGCTGTGCTTGCCCTCAGTCCCAAACCTGAACCTGGTCCTGATCTCAATCTCACTGCATGTTTAGACACACTCACAGTCCCATGTTTAATCTCATCCCCGTCCCTGACTTGTCCAGCCACAGACCCAATCCCAGCTCCAGTCCTAAAGCAAATCCCGTGTTTAGCCTTAACCCCAATCCCAACTTTTATCCAAATCTCCGCCCTAACTCCAACCCCAGTCCCCAATTCCAGCCCCTTCCTAAGTCCTCAGCCCCAAACCAAATCCTTCATTAGCCTTTCTGGGGCTTTGGGGGTGCCTCTGTCCCTCTCACCCCGATGATGTTTGGGTGGGGTCACACCAGGGGTGACAGGGACAGAGACCCCCCCCGTCCTCCCCAGGTGTGAGGTCAGAGAGCCCCCCCAGCCACCGATCACACTCAGCCGTGAGAGGAACACAGAGTCCCTGGTTCCCAGCCCTGCACGAGCATTCCCTGGGGCGAGAGGGATGGAGAACCCCTGAGCATTCCCCAGGGTGAGGGGGACAGTGACTCCCTTGAGCACCCCTGGGGTGAGAAGGACAGAGACTCCCGCGAGCACCCCCCCAGGCACAGGGGTGAGAGGAAGGGAGGCCCCTCCAGGCATTCCCCAGGGTGAGAACAATGGAGACCCCGAGGGGAATGCCCTGGGATGAGAGGGACAGAGACAACCCCTGGGGAATGCCCTGGGATGAGAGGGACAGGGAGAACCCCTGGGGAATGCCCTGGGGTGAGAGGGACAGAGACAACCCCTGGGGAATGCCCTGGGGTGAGAGGGACAGGGACAACCCCTGGGGAATGCCCTGGAGTGTGAGGGACAGAGACAACCCCTGGGCAATGCCCTGGGGTGACAGGGACTGGGACACCCCCGGGGCAATGCCCTGGGGAGAGAGGGACAGAGACATCCCCTGGGCAATGCCCTGGAATGTGAGGGACAGGGACACTCCCTGGGGAACACCTGGGGGTAAGAGGGGCAAGGACACACCCTAGGAATGCCCTGGGATGAGAGGGACAGAGACAACCCCTGGGGAATGCCCTGGGGTGAGAGGGACAGAGACAACCCCTGGGGAATGCCCTGGGGTGAGAGGGACAGAGACAACCCCTGGGGAATGCCCTGGGGTGAGAGGGACAGGGAGAACCCCTGGGCAATGCCCTGGGGTGAGAGGGACTGGGACACCCCCGGGGCAATGCCCTGGGGTGAGAGGGACAAGGACACACCCTAGGAATGCCCGGGGATGAGAGGAACAGGGAAAACCCCCCCAGCCCCTTCCAAGCGTCCCCCAGGGCGAGGGGCACAGAGTACCCGTGAGCACCCCCAGGTACCAGACAAAATAAACTTGGCCAAAATCAATCTTAACTCTACATAAAATGCCTTGAGGAATATTTGCCCTTCCCACGAGTCTCTTGTGATGAAAATGCAAACAAATCCCAAACATTAATACAAGCATTAAATGGACAATACAAGCAATTATGGTGGCAATTCAGAGTTCTATCAGTCCCTGCACAGCTCCAGCTCAGCTGCTGGTGGGTTCAGATAAAGGAAAAGTCTAAATTTGGCCCAATACAGATTATTTAAAGGATGGCAGAACTCTGTGTAGCTGTCACAAAGCTGATAAAGGGGATAGAGAGAAATTACTATCATACTTGGCAAAGCCCCCCAGGCTGTGAGTTTGGGAGTTCTTTTGTTCCTTGTGCTGGGTTTCTTGCAGGATTTTTAGCAGCCTTCTGCTTCACACCCCGGGGCAATGAATGAGCCTTGTCAGCCTCGCTGGTCACATTTGCTCTCTTCACTCCAGTGATTTTAACATATTTTTCAAGGGACTATAACAAAATATTTTCTTTACACAGCCCACCTGCAACAGCCATTTCCCCCCCAAATTCTCTCACACCCCTCTCAGAGGAAGCTGCATCCAAGTTTCCAAGGGTTCCCCCACAAAGAACCACAACCTCCCCAGAGGAGGAAGAGTGCTGGCAAAGGTATTCAGGGTCAGAGAGCAGTGCCCTGCAGCCACTCTGCCAAAATATTGTCACAGTCTGGTTTTTAAAACTTTTAGAGAGACATCCCTGCCCCAGTTAAGGTGCGGATGAGACCAAATCCAAAGTAATTGCTGTGGATTTTATTGAACAGTAAATGGGAGGTAGAGAGAGAGATGGAAAGAAAGAGAAAAGGGGGGAAGAGCAAGAGAGTGACAAGGACAGAGACCTCTCCTGGGGAAGGGCAAGTGTGACACTGTCCCTTGTGGGTGTGACCTTCTTGGGGTGGGAGTTTCACACCTGAGCCAGTCTGGGTAATGGGGGGTGGTGTTCACTCCCCCTGAGCAGGGATGAGCCCTCAGTCTTAGCTTACCAAAAGTATGTATTCTATCACCATCTCCATAAGCTGTTCAGAACAGGAGGGGCAGTGTTCTTGATCTCTTCCATGACTCATCCCTGATAACTCCCTGCAGGGGCAATCTTCTGCTAATGGCCCATCAAGCCTCACTGCATGACTCCTAGATGACATCATCCCATTGTGGGATGCTCTGCCCAGGGGGAGGAACCAAGCATTCCTTCCTGAATAAAAGCTGAGGTTTAGAACACTATGGGTGACACTATCCACTGGATTCCCAGAGGAGCAGAGCTCCGTAATCACCTCTGGACCTCCAGAACAGGACCAGACTTCACTACAGGATCACCGCTTTGATAGAATCACGTTCATCAACCCAAGAGGACCGCAGCCACCATTTCATCCGCTAATTTTAACTGCTACCACCACCCTGACCAACAGCGTGTCAGCTCATACCCTAACTCTGTCAGTTTAAACCAATGTTTTCTGCCTTTATCTTAATCTTCTTACTAGGTTTTTGTTCTGACTTGGAATCTCTCGCTGATTTGCTCTAAACTAGTACAGGACCCCTGGTACCTGGGGACTTCTAGAGAGGGTCTTGGGCAGAGGGACCTTCAAAGTCAACGTACTCATCCCCTGTTTTCCCCCCCAAACCCAGAGAACCCATTCCCAAATGCTGGCCACGTGGAGATGGAGGCTGTGAGGAAGAGGCCCCAGGATACCCAAGCAGGTGAGGAGGAAGTCAGTGCCCCTTTCCCCCTCCCTCCTGCTCCATCTCCCAGCCCAGCATCACCCCCAGCTGCAGGACAACCCCGCTGCCAAGGCCGTCCTGCTGGGGACGCACTGGGGGAATCTCCTTGCCCGTCCCTCTGGCACGGAGGCAAATCCCATCCTCTCCTTGTCCTTCCTGCTCCAGACAACGAGCTGAGGATGGAGAGCAGGGAGGACAAATGCCCCCGGCAGAAGCTCAGGGCACAGGAATCCAACGGGGAGGAAAAGCCCCAGAGATCCCACAGGAGGAGGGGCTCCAAAGCCTGCCCTGGGTGCTCTGAGAAGGAAAGACCCACCCTGTGCCAGGAAGGCAGCCGGAGATTGAACCAGAGCTCAGTGCTAGTGCTCCATGAGCAGCACCAAAGCAGTGAGAAGCCCCACAGGTGCTTGGAGTGTGGGAAGAGCTGCCTGATCCGCCACCGGATGACCCACACCGGGGAACGGCCCCACGAGTGTGGGGAATGTGGGAAGGGCTTCATCCAGAGCGCCGACCTAAACGTCCACCAGAGGATCCACACTGGGGAATGGCCCTACAAGTGTCCTGAATGTGGGAAGAGGTTTCAGACCAGCTCCACTCTCCTCCTTCACCAGTGGATTCACACAGACGAGAGGCCCTTCCTGACTGCGGGAAGGGTTTCAAGCAAAACTCCCACCTTGTCACCCACCAGCGCATCCACACCGGGGAGAGGCCCTGCCAGTGTCCCCAGTGTGGAAAGAGCTTTTCACACAGCTCTACCGTGACCCAACACCAATGGAGGCACCACTAAAGGAATCACAGGGAGTGCCCCGACAATGGGAAGAACTTCTTCCGCTGCTCCAACTCCATCCCCCATGGGAGAACCCACTTTGGTGCCCCACATTCCCCGTGACTCACATGGGCACGACACCTGGCTTGTGGTCTCCATATCCCTCTGGTTTCCAAAAGACATGAGGCAGGTTGATGTTTGGGAGGGTCTGGGGATTCCGGGCGGAAATGGAAGACTTTTCTCCATTAGCTTTTCACTACAGAAGATGAGAGGTCTCGATCTGTCACCTCAAAACCACTGAATCCCACTGAAAAATGGTCAGTGCCACCTTGAAATGGCTCAGTCACATTCCCTAATTACTTGATCCTACAGCCCCCTCAGAATCCCCAGGAGGGGTTGGATGGGCATTCAGAGGATTGGGATGCGGTGGGAGATGCATGGGGGGGTGGTGGGTATTGGGTGGGGGGGGGGCAGGGGTTTGGAATGAAGAGCTGAAGGTTTGGGATGATGAGGCCTGGAGATCTCCTTGCTGGGCATCCCTCACATCTCAGGGCATTTGAGTTATTCACCATTCCTGAAGGGACTTCGGTGGGTTATCCCTGTTCCTGAGGGATTTTTGGGATACCCCCTAATCCTGAGGAGGGGATACACAAAGACTGGGGAGAACACATGGCTCCGGCGCTTGGAGTGGGCACCAGAGGGAGGGACACGGGGAGCCCATTTTGGGATGATTCTGCTGCTTTCTGTCAGTTTTGGGGGTTATAAGTGGTTTTTGGAGTTTTCCCGCTAACTTCAGGAAGCTGAGCTGACACCCCCTCCTCATTTCTGGACGGTGAGGAGATGCTGTTTTGGGGGCCCCTGCCTCATTTTGGGGGGTTGGGGTGACCCCATGGCTCCACTGGAGTCTGAGGGAGGGCTGTAACTCCCAGTTGTGGTGGTTATAAGCAGCTTGTGGGGGTCCCACATTTGATGCAGTGTCCCAACTGCCCCCAGCCCCTACCCCAAAATCTCTTTGACCAATCAGAGTGTGCAGTGGTGATGACTCCGCAGTTGCCATGGAGATGTGCAGGTATCAGAGACCGCAGCACTTTTGAACCAATCAGAAAATGCACAAAGCAATTTTTTACTCAAGCAGAGCTTTTCTCACCAACGACTCCTGTATTGGTTTTGCACGGCCTGGTTTTGGTAGCGGGGGGGCCACAAAGGTGGCTCTTGTGAGAAGCTGCTGGAAGCTTCCACCATGTCCAGCAGAGCCAATCCCTGACGTCTCTGAGGCTGGACATGCTGCTGGCCAAGCCTGGGCCAGTGAGAGAGGCTGGTAACAGTTCTGTGATAACTGATTAAAGAAGAAAATTAAAACAAACCACACAGTTTTTCTTCTGGTCAGAGAAGAGGAAGAGGTGAGAACATGTGAGGGAAACAACATGGAGACACCAAGGTCAGTGGAGAAGGAGGGGCAGGAGGTGCTCCCCGTGCTGGAGTCAGGATTCCTCTGCAGGCTGTGGTGAGGACCATGGTGAAGCAGCTGTGCCCCTGCAGCCCGTGGGGATCCACAGGGGATGCAGAGATCCACCCACAGCCTGTGGGGATCCATGGGGATGCAGAGATCCACCCACAGCCCCTGGGGATCCACAGGGGATGCAGAGATCCACCCACAGCCCCTGGGGATCCACGGGGATGCAGAGATCCACCCACAGCCTGTGGAGATCCATGGGGATGCAGAGATCCACCCACAGCCTGTGGGGATCCATGGGGATGCAGAGATCCACCCACAGCCCATGGGGATCCATGGGGATGCAGAGATCCACCCACAGCCCATGGGGATCCATGGGGATGCAGAGATCCACCCACAGCCCAGGGGGATCCATGGGGATGCAGAGATCCACCCACAGCCCATGGGGATCCATGGGGATGCAGAGATCCACCCACAGCCCCTGGGGATCCATGGGGATGCAGAGATCCACCCACAGCCCATGATCCATGGGATGCAGAGCTGTGGAGATGGGATGCAGAGATCCACCCATCAGGGATGCAGAGATCCCCACAGCCCCTGGGGATCCATGGGGATGCAGAGATCCACCCACACCCCTGGGGATCCATGGGGATGCAGAGATCCACCCACCCACAGCCTGTGGGGATCCATGGGGATGCAGAGATCCACCCACAGCCCCTGGGGATCCATGGGGATGCAGAGATCCACCCACAGCCCGTGGGGATCCATGGGGATGCGGAGATCCACCCACAGCCCCTGGGGATCCATGGGGATGCAGAGATCCACCCACAGCCTGTGGGGATCCATGGGGATGCAGAGATCCACCCACAGCCTGTGGAGATCCATGGGGATGCAGAGATCCACCCACAGCCCCTGGGGAGGGGATGCCCACCCACAGCCCCTGGGGGAAGTGCTCATGCCTGAGCGGATGGATCCCTGGCGGAGGCTGTGATCCAGTGGGAGTCCCAATGGAGAGAGGGCCCCTCTCCCAGGCTGGAGCAGCCGATGCTTGGAGGACTGCACGCCATGGCAGAGTGACCCGTGTGGCAGCAGTTTTGGAAGGACCCTGTGCCTGTGGGGAATTCACACTGCAGCGGGTTTGGCAGGACTGCTGCTCGTGAGAGCGGAGCCACGCCGAAGCTCACGGAGAACTGTCTCCCATGGGAGGGACCCCACGGTCTCTCACGGGAAGGTCTCCTGCCCCAGAGCACTGGAAGAAAATCTCAGTGATGAACTGACCCAAAGAAACCCCTTGTCCTGTCTCCCTGCGCTGTGGGTGGGAAGGAGGGAGGGGCTGGGGGAAAAAGGTGTTTTGTTTTACATCTCATTATCCTCCTCTGATTCTGTTAGCAATGAATTCCCTTTGCAACCTCAAGCTAAGTCTGTTTTGCCCTTGAAGTGTTTTCTCCCAGTCCTTATCTCACTCGTAAAGCCTCCGTTAATTTTTTCCCCCTCTCAGCTGCCCAACTGTAGCAGGGGAGGATGAGCGAGCGACTCTCGTGGGTGTCTGGCGTTGGGCCAGCGTCAAAGCACAACACAGCAAGGCCTCATGGCACCCGAGAGGCCACTGTGCGGCGATGGAATCTGATGGAAGCAAGCGCCCATCGGGACACAGCGCAGCCTCACGGCAGCCAGGAGAGCACGGTGACACAGTGCAGCCCTGGGGAACCAAGCGTCAACTGCAAACACAGCAGGGCCTCATGGGACACAGGTGACACTTGGATATTCCAGGGCACAGGGAACTCAGCGTCCATTGAGAGACAGCGCAGCCTCATGGAACTCAGCAGACCATTGGGACAACATGGAATGTCACGGATCCAAGGCTCTACTTTGACCAAGCAGGGCCTCATGGGACACAGGTGACACTTGGATATTGCCAGGGCACAGGGAACTCAGCAGACCATTGGGACAACATGGAATGTCACGGATCCAAGGCTCTACTTTGACCAAGTGAGGCTTCATGGGACACAGGTGCCACCAGGACATTGCCAGGGCACAGGGAACTCAGTGTCCATTGGGACACAGCGCAGCCTCACGGCAGCCAGGAGAGCACAGTGACACAGTGCAGCCCTGGGGAACCAAGCGTCAACTGCAAACACAGCAGGGCCTCATGGAACACAGGTGACACTTGGATATTGCCAGGGCACAGGGAACTCAGTGTCCATTGTGACACAGCGCAGCCTCATGGAACTCAGCAGACCATTGGGACAACATGGAATGTCACGGATCCAAGGCTCTACTTTGACCAAGTGAGGCCTCATGGGACACAGGTGACACTTGGATATTGCCAGGGCACAGGGAACTCAGCAGACCATTAGGACAACATGGAATGTCACGGATCCAAGGCTCTACTTGGACCAAGCAGGGCCTCATGGGACACAGGTGCCACCAGGACGTTGGCAGCTCTTGTGGAATCCAGTGTCCCATTGTGACACAGCGCAGCCCGATGGAAACACGGGGACCATTGTGACGCAATGGAATCACTTGGAACCAAGGGTCTGAGTTTTGACAGAGAGGCCACAAGAAACACAAGGGCCAAGACAAAATTGCCTGGCTTAGAGTTTCCATTGCATCACAATGTTCTCTTGCATTCCATGAGGCCCTGCTGTGTCACTAGGGAGCCTTTATTCCATATTTTTCCATGTGTCACAATGGTCTCCGGCGCTCTAGGAGGCCACAACATGAAACAGTGGACATTTGCTTCCATGAGATTCCGTGGTGTGACAGTGGTGACCCAGCTTCCACGAGGCCCTGCTGTGTTTACAATCGACACTTGTTTCCCCAACATTCCATGGCATCACTGTGCTCTCCTGGGATTCGCGAGGCTGTGCTGTCACAACGGACGCTTGGCTTCCTCCAAGGCTGGAGATGTCCCCGTGGCACTGGGTTTCCATCAGGCCACACGTTGTCACAACAGGGCCTTGGTTCCATTCTTGGAGAATCCATTGCCCCACAGTGGTCTCCTGGGTGCCATGAAGCTTGTCTTGGTCACAGTGGAACCTTGCTTGCATGAGCAGTGGCACTGTCCCAGTGGCACGTGTGTTCCACGAGACTCTGCCATGTCACAATTGACATCAGACTCCATTGTGTCACACTGCTCTCCTAGCTCCCAGGAGGCCTTGCCCTGCCATGCTGCCCTCTTTATTCTAAGCCAGGCAATTTTGTCTTGGCCCTTGTGTTTCTTGTGGCCTCTCTGTCAAAACTCAGACCCTTGGTTCCAAGTGATTCCATTGCGTCACAATGGTCCCCGTGTTTCCATCGGGCTGCGCTGTGTCACAACGGGACACTGGATTCCACAAGAGCTGCCAATGTCCTGGTGGCACCTGTGTCCCATGAGGCCTCACTTGGTCAAAGTAGAGCCTTGGATCTGTGACATTCCATGTTGTCCCAATGGTCTGCTGAGCTCCCTGTGCCCTGGCAATGTCCTGGTGGCACCTGTGTTCCATGGGCCCTGCCTTGCTGAAGATCGGAACTTTGTTCCTCAAGATTCCATTGACTCAGGATGTTCTCCTGGCTTCCACGAGGCCCCTCCATGTCTCAATGTCCCCTCTGCTTCCCTGCCCCACGGCACCGCCCCGGTGTCACCTGGGTTCATGTGGCCCCTCTTTGGCAGAACTGACCCTTGGTTCCATCAGATCCCATTGCCCCACCCTGCTCGCCGGAGCCTCCTGTTCTGCCTGGCAACTGATGAGTTATCCCCGAGAAAAGCGCTGATTGGCTGCAAATTGCCCTGCGCGGTCTCTGAGTGATTGATGCTGTGAGAGGCGCTGGGCTCTGCCTGGCAACTGCTGAGTCAGAGCCGCACCGGACGCTGATTGGTTGAAAGTCACTGGGCGGGATCAGTGATTTTCTGCCCGGCAACTGCTGCGTCATCTGCACCACGCTCTGATTGGCCAGGATGTGTTTTGGGGTGGGGGCGGGAGGAACTGGGGACCCCCAGGAGCCCCTCAGGGCCCTTCGGTTTGGGGGTCCTGATCCCCCCTGGGATTTGGGGAGGGGCTCAAACCCCCAAATCCTGGGATCAAACCCCCCCAACCCCAAACCCTGGGGGTCAAACACCCCCAGACCCAAACCAGGGCTTAAAACTCCCCCACTTCCCAAAACTTGGGGTGAAACCCCTTTGGATTCCCAAATTCTGGGGTCAAATGCCCCCAACCCCAAACCCTGGGGGGTTAAAACCCCCCGATCCCCAAAATTTGGGGTTAACCTCCCCTAGTCCCCAAACCCTGGCGTTAAACCCCCCAAACCCAACATTGTGGGGTCAAACACTCCCTGATCTCTCAAATTTTGGGGTTAAAACTTCAATTCCCAAATCCTGGGGTGTCAACCCCCCCCCAGTTCCCAAAATTTGGGGTCAAACACTCCCAAATCCCGGGGCGTCAAATCCCCCAATTCCCAAAGTTTGAGGTCAAAACCTCCCCGATCCCCAAATTCTGGGGTCAAATCCCCCAAATCCTGGGGTGTCAAACCCCCCCCCCAGTTCCCAAAATTTGGGGTCAAACACTCCCCCTGATTCCCCAAATGTTGGGATTTGAAACATTTGGGGTGTCCAACCCCCCTGATCCCAAAATTTGGGGTCAAATCTCCCCTGATCCCAAATCCTGGATGTCCAAAACCCCCAAACCCAAACCTGGAGGTTGAACTCCCCCGACTCCCAAAATTTGGGACCCCTCGATGCCCCAAATTCCTGGGTCAAACCCCCCCCCCCCAGTTCCCAAAATTTGAGGCCAAACGCCCCAACCCCAAAAGTCTGGGCTTAAATTCCCCCAGTCCCCAAAAGCTGAGCTTAAACCCCCCCTGATCCCTCTCGATCCTGGGGTCAGAAACGCCCAAATCCCAAACCCTGGGGCATTAAACCCCACCCCGATCCCCAAATTTTAGGATCAACTCGCCCAGGCCTGGGGGGGGCTCAGTGGGGTCGATTTGGGGTCGATTTGGGGTTTATTTGGGGCGGCTCCAGGTGCAATGTCTGCTCAGAGACCCTGGGTGCAAAACCTGGGGGGGTTTGGGGTGGAAAAAGGAGATTTTGGGATGGAAAAAGGAGATTTTGGGATGGAAAAAGGAGATTTTGGGCTGAGCTGAACTTACCTGGGAGGGAGGGGAGGGCACAGGGGGGGGTTTGGGACCAATTTTGGGGCAGATTGGGGGGATTTTGGGGTCCTTTTTTTTGGATTTTGGGGAATTTTGGGGTTTTCAGGAGTGGTTTTTTTTGCAATTTGGGGTATTTAGGGGCAGGTTTTGGGGATTTCAGGGTATTTAATGGGATTTTGGGGCAGGTTTGAGGGATTTTGGGGCAGTTTTGAGGGATTTGGGGTATTTTGGGGTGGGTTTGAGGGATTTTGGGGCAGGTTTGAGGGATTTGGGGTATTTTGGGGTGGGTTTGAGGGATTTTGGGGTGGGTTTTGGGGATTTTGGGGAATATAGGGGTGATTTTAGGGTATATAGGGGGGTTTTGGGGTATTTTTATGGGAATTGGGGTATCTAGGCGCGGTTTTGAGGGATTTCGGGGCAGTTTTGAGGGATTTTGGGGAACACAGGGCTGATTTTTGGGAATACAGGGCTGGTTTTGGGGTATTTTTATGGGATTTGGGGTATCTAGGTGTGGTTTTGAGGGATTTTGAGGTGGCTTTGAGGGATTTTGGGGTGGCTTTGAGGGACTTTGGGGCAGTTCTGAGGGATTTTGGGGTCATTTTGAGGGATTTTGGGGCAGTTTTGAGGGATTTTGGGGAACACAGGGCTGATTTTTGGGAATACAGGGCTGGTTTTGGGGTATTTTTAGGGGATTTGGAGTATCCAGGTGTGGTTTTGAGGGATTTTAGGGTGGCTTGGAGGGATTTTGGGGCAGTTTTCAGGGATTTTAGGGAATACAGGGCTGATTTTAGGGAATACAGGGATGATTTGGGGGTATTTTTATGGGATTTGGAGTATCCAGGTGTGGTTTTGAGGGACTTTGGGGTCATTTTGAGGGATTTTGGGGTGGTTTTGTGGGATTTTGGGGTCATTTTGAGGGATTTTGGGGCCATTTTGAGGGATTTTAGGGAATACAGGGGTGATTTTATGGAATACAGGGCCAGTTTTGGGGTATTTTTAGGGGATTTGGGGTATCTAGGTGTGGTTTTGAGGGATTTTAGGGTGGCTTTGAGGGACTTTGGGGTCGTTTTGAGGGATTTTGGGGCAGTTCTGAGGGATTTTGGGGAACACAGGGCTGATTTTTGGGAATACAGGGCTGGTTTTGGGTTATTTTTAGGGGATTTGGGGTATCTAGGTGTGGTTTTGAGGGATTTTGGGGTGGCTTTGAGGGACTTTGGGGCAGTTTTCAGGGATTTTGGGGAACACAGGGATGATTTTAGGGAATACAGGGCCAGTTTTGGGGAATACAGGGCCGGTTTTGGGGTATTTTTAGGGGATTTGGGGTATCTAGGCGCGGTTTTGAGGGGTTTTGGGGCAGTTTTGAGGGATTTTGGGGAATACAAGGATGATTTGGGGGTATTTTTATGGGATTTGGGGTATCTAGGTGTGGTTTTGAGGGATTTTGGGGTCATTTTGAGGGATTTTAGGGAACACAGGGCTGATTTTAGGGAATACAGGGATGATTTTGGGGTATTTTTAGGGGATTTGGGGTATCTAGGGGTGGTTTTGAGGGATTTTAGGGTGCCTTTGAGGGACTTTGGGGTGGTTTTGAGGGATTTTGGGGCAGTTCTGAGGGATTTTAGGGAATACAGGGCTGATTTTAGGGAACACAGGGCCGGTTTTGGGGTATTTTCGGGGGATTTTGGGTATCTAGGGGTGGTTTTGAGGGACTTTGGGGTTGTTTTGAGGGATTTTGGGGAATACAGGGATGATTTGGGGGTATTTTTATGGGATTTGAGGTATCTAGGTGTGGTTTTGAGGGATTTTGGGGTTGTTTTGAGGGATTTTGGGGTGGCTTTGAGGGATTTTGGGGTGGCTTTGAGGGATTTTGGGGTCATTTTGAGGGATTTTAGGGAATACAGGGCTGATTTTAGGGAACACAGGGCTGATTTTAGGGAACACAGGGCTGATTTTAGGGAACACAGGGCTGATTTTAGGGAACACAGGGCTGATTTTAGGGAACACAGGGCCGTTTCTGGGGTATTTTCGGGGGATTTTGGGCTATTCCGGCGGGGTTTTTTTTGCCTCGGGGTCCTTTCGGGGCGGATTCCCGGGATTTGGGTCACTTCTTGGCGAAGGAGATCTTCATGGCGTTGCTCTGGGTGATCTTGAAGCCCTGCAGGGCCTCGCGGGCGGCGCCCGCCTGCACCTCGGTGTCGAACTCCACGAAGGCGATGTCGTGGCGGCCCGGGACCAGCCTGACCTCCTTGAATCCCGGGAATCTGGGGGGAAAGCAGGGAAAAGGGGGTCGGGGGCAAGGCCAAAAAGTCTGGGAATGTTCTGGAAAAAAATCCAGGAGTGTTCCCCAAAAAATCCAGGAGTGTTCCCCAAAAAATCCAGGAGTGTTCCCCAAAAAAAGATGGAATTTTCCCCAAAAAGATCCAGAAACATTCCTCAAAAATCCAGAAATTCCCCCAAAAAATCCAGAATTTCAACTCCCAAAAATCCAGGAATGTTCCCCAAAAATCCAGGAATGTTCCCTCAAAAAATCCAGAAATGTTCCTCAAAAATCTGGAAATGTTCCCCAAAAATTCCAGGAATGATCCCCAAAAATTCCAGAAATGTTTCCCAAAAAAATGCAGAAATCCAACTCCCAAAAAATGCACCTCCTGGAACCCTGGGAATGTGGGGGAAAAGAGGGAAAAGGGGGTTGGGGGGAAGGCCAAAAAATCTGGGAATATTCCCAAAAAAATCCAGGAGTGTTGCCCAAAAAAAGATGGAATTTTCCCCAAAAAGATCCAGAAACATTCCTCAAAAATCCAGAAATTCCCCCCAAAAATCCAGAATTTCAACTCCCAAAAAACCAGGAATGTTCCCCAAAAAAAGATCCAGAAATGTCCCCCAAAATTCCAGAAATGTTCCCCCCAAAAATCTGGAAATCTTCCCCAAAAAATCCAAAAATGTTCCCCAAAAATCCAGGAATGTTCCCCAAAAAAATCCAGGAATCCAACTCCCAAAAAATGCACCTCCTGGAACCCCGGGAATGTGGGGGAAAATGCAGGGAAAAAGGGGTCAGGGGAAATCCCAAAGAATCTGAGAAGATTCCAAAAAAATCCAGGAGTGTTCCTCAAAAAAGAAGGAATTTTTCCCCAAAAAAATCAGGAAATAGTTCCCAAAAATGTTCCCCAAAACTACTCAGAAACCTTCTCCCAAAAAATCCAGGAATGTTCCCCAAAAATCCCAGAATCCAACTCCCCTAAAACCCAGAAGTGTTTCCCAAAAAAATCTGGAAACGTTCCCCAAAAAATCTGGGAACTTTCCCCCCAGAAAAATCCAGAAATATTTCCCCAAAAATTCCAGGAATGTTCCCCAAAAAGATCTGGAAATGTTCCCCAAAATTCCAGGAATGTTCCCCAAAAAATCCAGGAACTTTCCCCAAAAATCCAACCCCAAATCCAGGAATGTCCCCAGATGGACCAACCCAGACCTCCCTGAACCCTGGGAATCTGGGGGGGGAAACAGGGAAAAGGGGGTCGGGGGGAATCCCAAAAAATCTGGGAATATTCCCAAAAAAATCCAGGAGTGTTCCCCAAAAAAAGATGGAATTTTCCCCAAAAAGATCCAGAAACTTTCCTCAAAAATCCAGAAATTCCCCCCAAAAAATCCAGGAACTTTCCCCAAAAATCCAGGAATGTTCCCCAAAAACACAGAAACATTCCCCAAAAAAATCCAGGAACATTCCCAAAAAAAATTCAGGAACTTTCCCTAAAAATCCAGAAAAATCCCCAAAAAATCCACCCCAAAACCCCAAATCCCCCTCCTGGAATTTCCCCAAAAACCCCAAAATCCCCATTTTTTGCCCCAAATCTCGTTGGGCTCATTCCCAAAATCCCCAAAATTCCAAGAGTTTCCATAAAAATCCCAAAATGATCCCAAAAATCCAACCCCAAAATCGAACTCCCCCAAAAAGTCCCCAAAAAATCCCAAACATGCCAGAAATCCCCCAAATTTCCCAAAAATTCCAGGAATTCCCCAAAAATCCCAAAGAATTCCCAAAAATCCCCAAAAATCTCCAAAAATCCAGAAAAATCCCCAAAAATCCCAAAACAACCCCAAAAATTAAAAAAATCAAGAATCCCCCAAAATTCCAAGAATTTCCAAAAAAATCCCCAAAAAACCCCAAAAACTCCCAAAAAATCCCAAAACGGCCCCAAAAACCCAGAAAAAAACCCCAAAATCCACCCAAAATTCCAAGAGTTTCCATAAAAATCCCAAAATGATCCCAAAAATCCAACCCCGAAATCGAACTCCCCCAAAAAGTCCCCAAAAAATCCCAAAAATCCCCCAAATTTCCCAAAAATCCCAGGAATTCCCCCAAAAATTTCCAAAAATCCAGAAAAATCCAGAAAAATCCCCAAAACATCCCCAAAAATCTCAAAACAGCCCCAAAACATCCCAAAAACCCAGAGAAATCTCAAAAAATCCCAAAAAAGTCCCCAAACATCTCCAAAAACCCAGAAACAATCCCAAAATCCATCCCCAAACCCCAAAATCCCCTCCAAATCCTCCAAATCCCAAAACCCCTCAAGAATCCCCCAAAATTCCAAGGATTTCCAAAAAAATCCACAAAAACTCCCAAAAAATCCCAGAACGGCCCCAAAAAATCCAGAAAAAAACCCCCAAAAATTCAGAAAAAAACCCCAAAAAATCCACCCCAAACCCCAAAATCCCCAAATCCCCTCCCCAGCCCCAAACCCCAGTCCCAGAATCCCCAAATTGCCCAAAACCCCCATTTTTGGCCCCAAATCTCACTGGTTGAAGAGCATGGAGAGCATGAGCTCGTTGGTCTCCTCGGGGAGGTTGGTCAGGAACAGGATGTGGTTGGGGGGGTTCTCTGAGAGCTGCGGGGAGAAAAGGGTTAAAAATCCCCCAAATCTGCCCCAAATCCACCCCAAAATCGGCCCCAAATCCCACTGAATTCACACCAAAAATCCCCAAAAAAAACCCCCACAAAAATCCCTCAAAAAAACCCAAAAAATCCCACAAAAATCCCACAAAACCCACCCCAAATCAGCCCAAAATCCCATGGAATTCACGCCAAAAATCCCCACAAAAATCCCTCAAAAAACCCACAAAATATTCCCTAAAAATTCCCCAAAAATCCCACAGAAATCTCACAAAAATCCCACAAAAAATGCCACAAAATCCACCCCAAAACATTCCAAAATATGGAATTCACATGAAAAATCCCCATAAAAATCCCTCAAAAAAACCCAAAAAAATCACACAAAAATCCCACAAAATCCACCCAAAATCAGCCCAAATCCCATGGAATTCACGCCAAAAATCCAAAAAAAATCCCTAAAAAAACCCAAAAAATCCCACAGAAATCCCACAAAATCTACCCCAAATCAGCCCAAAATCCCATGGAATTCACACCAAAAATCCCCACAAAAATCCCCTAAAAATTGCCCAAAAATCCCACAAAAATCCCACAAAAAATCCCACAAAATCCACCCCAAAACATTCCAAAATATCATGGAATTCACATGAAAATTCCCCACAAAAATCCCTCAAAAAAACCCAAAAAAATTCCATAGAAATCCCACAAAACCCACCCCAAAATCAGCCCAAAATCCCATGGAATTCACACGGAAAATCCTCAGAAAAAAATCCCTCAAAAAACTCACAAAAATCTCACCAAAAATCCCTCAAAAATCCCACAAAAATTCACCCAAAAATCGCCCCAAAATCAGCCCAAAATCTCACAGAATTCACACCAAAAACCCCCACTAAAATCACCGAAAAACCCTGCCAAAACTGCCCCAAAATCCTCCAAAAAACCCACAAAAAATCCCACAAAATCCACCCCAAATCATCCCAAAATCAGCCCCAAATCCCATGGAATTCACACAAAAAATCCCCACAAAAATCCCACAAAAATCACCCAAAAATCCCACAAAAACCACCCAAAAATCCCACAAAAATCACCCAAAAATCCCACAAAAATCACCCAAAAATCACCCAAAAATCCCACAAAAATCACCCAAAAATCACCCAAAAATCCCCACAAAAATCCCACAAAAATCCCACAAAAATCCAAAAAAATCCCACTCAGAACCCCAAAAAACCCCCAAAAATTCCCTCAAAACCCCACAAAAAATGCCATAAAAATTCCCCCAAAATCAGCCCAAAATCAGCCCAAAATACCATGGAATTCACACCAAAAAAAACCCCACAAAAATCGCTGAAAAAATCCCTCCAAAATCCCACAAAAAACCCCAAAACATCCCACAAAAATCCCACAGAAATCCACCAAAAATCGCCCCTAAATCTCACAGAATTCACACCAAAAATCCCCACTAAAATCGCTGAAAAAATCCCTCCAAAATTGCCCCAAAATCCTCAAAAAACCCCACAAAAAATCCCACAAAATCCACCCCAAAACATCCCAAAATATCATGGAATTCACACCAAAAATCCCCACAAAAATCCCTCAAAAAACCCCACAAAAATCACACAAAAATCCCCCAAAACCCACCCCAAAATCAGCCCCAAATCCCATGGAATTCACACGGAAAATCCTCACAAAAATCCCTCAAAAAACCCAGAAAAATCCCACAGAAATCCCACAAAAATCCCACAAAAAGTCCCCTAAAAATTGCCCAAAAATCCCACAGAAATCCCAAAAAAATCCCACAAAATATTCCCTAAAAATTGCCAAAAAATTCCACAGAAATCTCACAAAAATCCCACAAAAAGTCCCACAAAATCCACCCTAAATCAGCCCAAAACATCATGGAATTCACATGAAAAATCCCAAAAAAAGCCCTGCAAAAATCCCTCAAAAAACCCAAAAAAATTCCACAGAAATCCCACAAAACCCACCCCAAAACAGCCCCAAATCCCATGGAATTCACACCGAAAATCCCCACAAAAATCCCACAACATCCCCACAAAAATCTCACCAAAAATCCCTCAAAAAACCCACGAAAATCCCACAAAAATTCACCCAAAAATCGCCCCAAAATCAGCCCAAAATCTCACAGAATTCACACCAAAAACCCCCACTAAAATCACTGAAAAACCCTGCCAAAACTGCCCCAAAATCCTCCAAAAAACCCACAAAAAATCCCACAAAATCCACCCCAAATCATCCCAAAATCAGCCCCAAATCCCATGGAATTCACACGGAAAATCCCCACAAAAATCCCACAAACATCGCCCCAAAATCCCACAAAAATCGCCCCAAAACCCCTCAAAAATCCCACAAAAATCACCCAAAAATCCCACAAAAATCCCACAAAAATCACCCAAAAATCCCACAAAAATCCCACAAAAATCCCACAAAAATCCCACAAAAATCCCACAAAAATCACCCAAAAATCCCACAAAAATCCTACTCAGAACCCCAAAAAACCCCCCACAAAAATTCCCTCAAAACCCCAGAAAACTGCCATAAAAATTCCCCCAAAATCAGCCCAAAATACCACAGAATTCACACCAAAAATCCCCACTAAAATCCCTTAAAAAACCCCAAAAAATCACACAAAAATCCCACAAAACCCACCCCAAAATCAGCCCCAAATCCCATGGAATTCACACCAAAAATCCCAAAAAAACCCTGCAAAAATCCCTCAAAAAAACCCAAAAAAATTCCACAGAAATCCCACAAAACCCACCCCAAATCAGCCAAAAATCCCATGGAATTCACATGAAAAATCCCAAAAAAAACCCTGCAAAAATCCCTCAAAAACACCCCAAAAATTCCACAGAAATCCCACAAAACCCACCCCAAAACAGCCCCAAATCCCATGGAATTCACACCAAAAATCCTCAAAAAAATCCCTCAAAAAACCCACAAAAATCCCACAGAAATTGTCCAAAAATCCCACAAAAAGTCCCCTAAAAATTGCCCAAAAATCCCACAGAAATCTCAAAAAAATCCCACAAAATATTCCCTAAAAATTGCCAAAAAATTCCACAGAAATCTCACAAAAATCCCACAAAAAATCCCACAAAATCCACCCTAAATCAGCCCAAAATCCCATGGAATTCACACCAAAAATCCCAAAAAACCCCCCACAAAAATCCCTCAAAAAACCCCCAAAAATTCCACAAAAATCCCACAAAACCCACCCCAAAATCAGCCCAAAATCCCATGGAATTCACACGGAAAATCCTCAGAAAAATCCCACAAAATCCCCACAAAAATCTCACCAAAAATCCCTCAAAAAACCCACCAAAATCCCACAAAAATTCACCCAAAAATCGCCCCAAAATCAGCCCAAAATCTCACAGAATTCACACCAAAAACCCCCACTAAAATCACTGATAAACCCTGCCAAAACTGCCCCAAAATCCTCCAAAAAACCCACAAAAAATCCCACAAAATCCACCCCAAATCAGCCCAAAATCAGCCCCAAATATCATGGAATTCACACAAAAAATCCCCACAAAAATCCCACAAAAATCACCCAAAAATCCCACAAAAATCACCCAAAAATCCCTCAAAAATCACCCAAAAATCCCACTCAGAACCCCAAAAAACCCCCAAAAATTCCCTCAGAACCCCACAAAAAAATGCCATAAAAATTCCCCCAAAATCAGCCCAAAATACCACAGAAATCACACCAAAAAATCCAAAAAAATCCCTTAAAAAACCCCAAAAAGTCACACAAAAATCCCACAAAACCCACCCCAAATCAGCCCAAAATCCCATGGAATTCACACCAAAAATCCACACAAAAATCCCACAAAAATCTCACCAAAAATCCCTCAAAAAACCCACCAAAATCCCACAAAAATTCACCCAAAAATCGCCCCAAAATCAGCCCAAAATCTCACAGAATTCACACCAAAAACCCCCACTAAAATCACTGATAAACCCTGCCAAAACTGCCCCAAAATCCTCCAAAAAACCCACAAAAAATCCCACAAAATCCACCCCAAATCAGCCCAAAATCAGCCCCAAATATCATGGAATTCACACAAAAAATCCCCACAAAAATCCCACAAAAATCACCCAAAAATCCCACAAAAATCACCCAAAAATCCCTCAAAAATCACCCAAAAATCCCACTCAGAACCCCAAAAAACCCCCAAAAATTCCCTCAGAACCCCACAAAAAAATGCCATAAAAATTCCCCCAAAATCAGCCCAAAATACCACAGAAATCACACCAAAAAATCCAAAAAAATCCCTTAAAAAACCCCAAAAAGTCACACAAAAATCCCACAAAACCCACCCCAAATCAGCCCAAAATCCCATGGAATTCACACCAAAAATCCACACAAAAATCCCACAAAAATCTCACCAAAAATCCCTCAAAAAACCCACCAAAATCCCACAAAAATTCACCCAAAAATCGCCCCAAAATCAGCCCAAAATCTCACAGAATTCACACCAAAAACCCCCACTAAAATCACTGAAAAACCCTGCCAAAACTGCCCCAAAATCCTCCAAAAAACCCACAAAAAACCCCACAAAATCCACCCCAAATCATCCCAAAATCAGTCCCAAATCCCATGGAATTCACACAAAAAATCCCCACAAAAATCCCACAAAAATCACCCAAAAATCCCACAAAAATCACCCAAAAATCCCACAAAAATCACCCAAAAATCCCACTCAGAACCCCAAAAAACCCCCAAAAATTCCCTCAAAACCCCACAAAAAATGCCATAAAAATTCCCCCAAAATCAGCCCAAAATCAGCCCAAAATATCACAGAATTCACACCAAAAAAACCCCACAAAAATCGCTGAAAAAATCCCTCCAAAATCCCTCCAAAATCCCACAAAAAACCCCAAAACATCCCACAAAAATCCCACAGAAATCCACCAAAAATCGCCCCTAAATCTCACAGAATTCACACCAAAAATCCCCACTAAAATCGCTGAAAAAATCCCTCCAAAATTGCCTCAAAATCCTCAAAAAACCCCACAAAAAATCCCACAAAATCCACCCCAAAACATCCCAAAATATCATGGAATTCACACCAAAATTCCCCACAAAAATCCCTTAAAAAACCCCAAAAAATCACACAAAAATCCCACAAAACCCACCCCAAATCAGCCCCAAATCCCATGGAATTCACGCGAAAAATCCTCACAAAAATCCCTCAAAAAACCCACAAAAATCCCACAAAAAATCCCCTAAAAATTGCCCAAAAATCCCACAAAATATTCCCTAAAAATTGCCCAAAAAACCCACAGAAATCTCACAAAAATCCCACAAAAAATCCCACAAAATCCACCCCAAAACAGCCCCAAATCCCATGGAATTCACATGAAAAATCCCAAAAAATACCCCACAAAGATCCCTCAAAAAACCCAAAAAATCCCACAAAACCCACCCCAAAATCAGCCCCAAATCCCATGGAATTCACACGGAAAATCCTCACAAAAATCCCTCAAAAAACCCACAAAAATCCCCAAAAAATCCCACAAAAATTGCCCAAAAATCCCACAAAAAATCCCCTAAAATTGCCCAAAAATCCCACAGAAATCCCACAAAAATCCCACAAAACATTCCCTAAAAATTGCCCAAAAATCCCACAAAAATTGCCCAAAAACCCCACAAAAAATCCCCTAAAAATTGTCAAAAAATCCCACAGAAATCCCACAAAAATCCCACAAAATCCACTCCAAAAAATTCCCCCCAAAATGGCACAAAAACCCCAAAAACCCCCACAGAAACGGCCAAAAAAACCCCAAATCCCCCCCAAAACCCTCAAGAATTCCCCCAAAAAATCCCTGCAAATCCCACCCAAAACCCACAAAAACGGCCCCAAAAATCCCCCAAAAATCCCCAATCCCCACTCAAGGCTGCCCTGGGGGGGTCAGTGCCCCCAACCCCATAAAATTCCCCCCAAATCCCCCATAAATCCCATAAACCCCATAAATCCCTTATAAATCCGCTATAAATCCCCCATTAACCCCATAAATCCCATAAATCACCGGGTTTTGGGGTCACTCACGGGCTGTGGGGTCGGCATCGGGGCCATTCCCGAGGGAATTCCAGGATTTGGGGCCATTCCCAGGAGGCTCTGACCCCATAAACCTCACAAACCCCATAAATCCCCTACAAACCCCATAACTCACGGGCTGTGGGATCGGGGCCATTCCCAGATTTGGGGCCATTCCCTGGGGGCCTCTGACCCCATAAATCCCCCATTAACCCCATAAATCACTGGTTTTTGGGATCACTCACGGGCTGTGGGGTCGGGATTGGGGCCATGCCCAGATTTGGGGCCATTCCCAGAGGAATTCTGGGATTTGGGGCCATTCCCAGGGAGCTCTGACGCCATAAACCCCATAAACCTCACAAACCCCATAAATCCCCCATTAACCCCATAACTCATGGGCTGTGGGGTCGGGATCGGGGCCATGCCCAGATTTGGGGCCACTCCCAGAGGAATTCTGGGATTTGGGGCCATTCCCGGGGGGCTCTGATCCCATAAACCCCACAAACCCCATAAATCTCCCATGAACCCCATAATTCACGGGCTGTGGGGTCGGGATTGGGGCAATTCCCGAGGGAATTCCAGGATTTGGGGCCATTCCAGGGGGTCTCTGACCCCATAAACCCCATAAACCCCATAAATCCCCCATAAACCCCATAAATCCCCCAATAACCCCATAACTCACGGGCTGTGGGATCGGGGCCATTCCCTGGGGGCCTCTGACCCCATAAATCCCCCATTAACCCCATAAACCCCATAAATCACTGGTTTTTGGGACCACTCACGGGCTGTGGGGTTGGGATCGGGGCCATGCCCAGATTTGGGGCCATTCCCAGAGGAATTCTGGGATTTGGGGCCATTCCCAGGGAGCTCTGACCCCATAAACCCCATAAACCTCACAAACCCCATAAACCCCCTACAAACCCCATAATTCACAGGCTGTGGGGCCGGGATTGGGGCCATTCCCAAATTTGGGGCCATTCCCAGATTTGGGGCCATTCCAGGGGGTCTCTGACCCCATAAACCCCATAAACCTCACAAACCCCATAAATCCCCTACAAACCCCATAAATCTCCCATGAACCCCATAATTCACGGGCTGTGGGGTCGGGACTGGGGCCATTCCTGAGGGAATTCCAGGATTTGGGGCCATTCCCAGGGGGCTATGACCCCATAAACCCCATAAACCTCACAAACCCCATAAATCCCCTACAAACCCCATAAACCCCACAAACCCCATAAATCCCCCATTAACCCCATAACTCACGGGCTGTGGGGTCGGGATCGGAGCCATGCCCAGATTTGGGGCCATTCCCAGATCTGGGGCCATTCCAGGGGGGCTCTGATCCCATAAACCCAATAAACCTCACAAACCCCATAAATCCCCTACAAACCCCATAAACCCCCCATTAACCCCATAACTCACGGGCTGTGGGGTGGGGATCGGGGCCATGCCCGGGTTCGGGGCCATTCCCGGGGGGATCCCGGGATTTGGGGCCATTCCCGGGGGTGGGATCATCCCTGGGGGGGGGATGTAGGGCGGCTGCCCCCCGAGGTGGGGCAGCATCCGGGGCGGCTGCGCCAGCGGAGGCATCCCCTAAAGAAACCCCAAAAGAAACCCTAAATGAGGCAGGAGAGACCCAGAAACCCCAAATGATCCCAAATCCCCTAAAGAAACCCCAAAAGAAACCCTAAATGAGGCAGGAGAGACACAGAAACCCCAAATGATCCCAAATCCCCTAAAGAAACCCCAAAAGAAACCCTAAATGAGAGAGCAGAGACACAGAAACCCCAACAATCCCAAATGATCCCAAATCCCCTAAAGATACCCCAAAAGAAACCCTAAATGAGAGAGCAGAGACACAGAAACCCCAAATGATCCCAAATCCCCTAGAGAAACCCCAAAAGAAACCCTAAATGAGGCAGGAGAGACACAGAAACCCCAAATGATCCCAAATCCCCTAAAGAAACCCCAAAAGAAACCCTAAATCAGTGAGGAGAGACACAGAAACCCCAACAACCCCAAATGATCCCAAATGATCCCAAATGATCCCAAATCCCTGCAGAGAAACCCCAAAACAACCCTAAATGAGAGAGCAGAGACACAGAAACCCCAAATGATCCCAAATGATCCCAAATCCCCTCCAGAGAAATCCCAAAAAAAAACCCTAAATGAGACAGGAGAGACACAGAAACCCCAATGATCCCACATGATCCCAAATGATCCCAAATGATCCCAAATCCCCTCCAGAGAAACCCCAAAACAACCCTAAATGAGAGAGCAGAGACACAGAAACCCCAAATGATCCCAAATGATCCCAAATCCCCTAGAGAAATCCCAAAAAAAACCCTAAATCAGAGAGGAGAAACACAGAAACCCCAATAATCCCAAATGATCCCAAATGATCCCAAATCCCCTAGAGAGAAACCCCAAAACAACCCTAAATCAGAGAGGAGAGACACAGAAACCCCAATAATCCCAAATGATCCCAAATCCCTGCAGAGAAACCCCAAAAAAAACCCTAAATCAGTGAGGAGAGACACAGAAACCCCAATGATCCCAAATGATCCCAAATCCCTGCAGAGAAACCCCAAAACAAACCCTAAATCAGTGAGGAGAGACACAGGAACCCCAACAATCCCAAATGATCCCAAATGATCCCAAATCCCCTAAAGAAACCCCAAAAAAAACCCTAAATGAGGCAGGAGAGACACAGAAACCCCAACAATCCCAAATGACCCCAAATCCCCTGGAGAGAAACCCCAAAACAACCCTAAATGAGAGAGGAGAGACGCAGAAACCCCAACACTCCCAAATGATCCCAAATGATCCCAAATCCCCTAGAGAAACCCCAAAAGAAACCCTAAATGAGGCAGGAGAGACACAGAAACCCCAAATGATCCCAAATGATCCCAAATGATCCCAAATGATCCCAAATCCCTGCAGAGAAACCCCAAAGAAACCCTAAATGAGAGAGCAGAGACACAGAAACCCCAACAATCCCAAATGATCCCAAATGATCCCAAATCCCCTAGAGAGAAACCCCAAAACAACCCTAAATGAGAGAGGAGACACAGAAACCCCAATAATCCCAAATGATCCCAAATTATCCCAAATCCCCTAGAGAAACCCCAAAAAAACCCCTAAATCAGTGAGGAGAGACCCAGAAACCCCAAATGATCCCAAATCCCCTAGAGAGAAACCCAAAAAAAACCCAAAATGAGAGAGCAGAGACACAGAAACCCCAACAATCCCAAATGATCCCAAATGATCCCAAATCCCCACCAAAATCTCCCTGAAATCCCCCCCAAATCCCTTCAAAATCCCCTAAATCCAGACTGACCCCAAATCCCCCAGAACGATCCCAAACCCCCTGAAATCCCCTAAAAACCCTTCAAAATCCCCCAGAACGATCCCAAATTGCCCCCAAATCCCCCAAATCCCCCCCAAAATCTCCCAGAATGGCCCCAAACCCCATAAAACAACCCCAAAGTCCCTTAAAATGACCCCAAATCCCACAAACCCATCCCAAAATCCCCCAGAATGATCCCAAACCGATCCCAAATCCCCCAAGAACGATCCCCAAAACCCCCAAAATCCCACAAAATGATCCTAAACCCCCCTAAACTGATCCCAAATCCCCCAAAATCCCATAAACCCACCCGAAATCGATCCCAAATCCCCCTAGGACAATCCCAAAATCCTCCAAAATCCCAGAAACCGATCCCAAAGTCATCCCAAACCCCATCAACTGATCCCAAAATCCCATAAACCGATCCCAAATCCCCCTGGGACAATCCCAAAATCCCATCAACTGATCCCAAATCCCCCCAAATCCATTCCAAACCCCATTAACCCATCCCAAATCCCATAAACCCATCCCAAATCCCCTTGGGACTAACCCCAAAATCCCACAAAATGATCCCAAATTCCCCTAAACCGAACCCAAATTCCCCCAAATCCATCCCAAATCTCCCTGGACGGATCCCAAACCCCCCAAAATCCCATCCCAAATCCCCCAAAATCCCATAAACCCATCCCAAATCCCCCAAGAACCATCCCAAAACCCCCAAAAATCCCACAAAATGATCCCAAATCCCCCTAGAACAATCCCAAAATCCCATAAACCCATCCCAAGATCCCCCAAAATCAACCCCAAACCCCATACACCCATCCCAAACCCCCAAAAATCGATCCCAAAAACCCCCAAAATCCCACAAAATGATCCCAAACCCCCCTGAACTGATCCCAAATCCCCCAAAATCCCATAAACCCACCCGAAATCGATCCCAAATCCCCCCAGGACAATCCCAAAATCCTCCAAAATCCCAGAAACCGATCCCAAAGTCATCCCAAACCCCATCAACTGATCCCAAAATCCCATAAACCGATCCCAAATCCCCCCAAATCCATTCCAAACCCCATAAACCAATCCCAAAATCCCATAAACCCATCCCAAATCCCCCCAAATCCATTCCAAACCCCATAAACTGATCCCAAATCCCATTAACCCGTCCCAAATCCCATTAACCCATCACAAATCCCATAAACCCAGTCCAAACCCCATCAACTGATCCCAAATCCCATTAACCCATCCCAAATCCCCTTGGCACTAACCCCAGAACCCCCAAAATCCCACAAAATTATCCCAAAACCCCCTAAACCGATCCCAAATTCCCCCAAATCCATCAAATCTCCTGGACGGCCCCCAAACAACAAAATCCCATCCAAATCCCCAAATCCATAAACCCTCGCCACGCCCCCCAAAATCCCATAAACCCGTCCCAAATCAACCCCAAATCCCATACACCCATCCCAAACCCCCCCAAATCAATCCCAAAATCCCCCAAAATCCCATAAACCCATCCCAAATCCCCCCAAAATCCTCCTGCACCAATCCCAAATCCCCCAAAATCAACCCCAAATCCCCCTCAAACAACCTCAAAACCCCCAAAAATCCCATAAACCCATCCCAAAATCCCCCCAAATCCCATAAACCCATCCCAAACCCCCCCAAATCATCCCCAAATCCCATAAACCCATCCCAAATCAACCCCAAATCCCATAAACCCATCC